>JAECUM010025894.1:0-30724 GCA_016617855.1 Megalonaias nervosa | reverse complement strand
GAGAGAGAGAGAGAGAGAGAGAGAGAGAGAGAAGATATGCAAATGGAGTGTGTGTGTGTGTGTGTGTGTGTGTGTGTGATTTGGATATTTATTGTAGCGTTAACAATTTTTCAGTCATATCGCTTCGATGTCTGCAGCATGGCAGTATACAGAGATGTCTAGCACTGGGGCATCATGCCGCTGTCCCACCCAGTCACATTATCCTAAGATCAGGCCAACCAGTCTCAACACTAACCTCTTAATGCTGAGCACCTAACGAGGCAGCTGTTAGTACCATTTTTATGTCTTTGGTATGACTTGGCCAGGGTTCGAACCAGCGACATCCCACATTAGAGATGGATGTTCTAGCCACTAGGCCACTGGAGTGGTCGATAGACAAGTGGAAATAAAAAAGAAGAGACGAAAATACAGTGAGAAAAAGGGGAAATGCAATTTACATTACAAATTAGAACTGAGAAGTGAAAAGCAACCCCTCCCTTTACATACAAACTCATGTTTTGATGCTATCATAAATAATAGGATAGTACCAACTTTTAGAGAAGAGGAAGTAGATCAGTTTGCCAACAGAGCATTGGGATATATTTTTACAAAGTGTACTTATGGGCAAAGCTAATAAAATCTACACTTCACGGTCATTACAACAAAGTGTTAATTATGATGTGGTTAGGGAATGTATATTGAGGGGTTATGAGTTGGTACCTGATGTATATCAACATAAGTTAGGAATTTCAAAACGGAAACTGGACAGACCCATGTCGAATTTGCAAGAGAAAAAGAACAAATACTGGATCAGTGGTGCTTGGTCAAAAAAGGTTGATCAAGATTAACATAACCTCAGACAGCTTATTTTAGTTGAAATTTACAAATATTGTGTCCATAGTGAGGACAAGAAATAGAGTGATGAGTAAAAGGTTGAAACGCTAGAAAATGCTGCTTATACAGCCGATGATTATTCCTTGACTCAAACGTTTATTTTGTCTTTAAGTTTTCCTCTCAGCAGTTTTTCTGGTAAAAATCATTTCATTCTCGTATCAGCACTTGCAAGTCTGAGTCTGGCACGTTTTAGATATCATAATTATGACAAGACTGATAAGGAATCTTTATCTCGACCTATGTGTACTTATTGCAACAAGAAAGTGCATGTTATTTATGATTGCTACAGATTGAAAAATAAGCAACATAATAAAGACAGACTTTCCAAATGCTCTTACTTGAAGAGGTCAAGGTCACAGTCATGTATTGAAAGTAATAAATTTGTTGGATTTAACAAATCAGTCTGATTTTATTATTGAGAATTATACGCCATTCATGTTAAAAGGTTCTATATGACCTATGGGCAATTCTGCCAAGCCCAACCCCATTAAAATATTAAGGAACACAGGAGCTTCTCCGAGTCTTTTATTATCTGGTACATTGCCTGTATCTGAGAAAGAATCTAGTCAGAGTATTCTTATTCAGGATGTAAAGTCCGGCTTTATTTTTCCTTTCCAGTGTAGCGAACTCATGACCAATGATCCACCTACTGAGCTGCTTTGGCCACCTACCTAATAATGTCTGAAACCAAAGTATTAAAAGTAAATAACAGTAGGAAGTTGGGAAGAAAAGAAAAAGATTAAATGATTAAATTGCATTATAATTTAATTAAGCCATCCAGATAATCATGTATGAATATAACACATATTTAACTGCATCCAGTAAATGACTATAATCATCATCTCCACAAAAATGTTTAATATAAAAGATGCAACCCAAAGAAATTAATTTCAGTCAATTTGTATGTCAGTATTGAATAAATACAAAAACTGGCCACAGTCTGCATGTTGAGTCCACTCATGAACAATATTCAAAATGTTGGTTACAATGGTATTAAAGTGAAAGAAAGTAAAAATCTGCAACATTGAGGATAATCTAGGGGGTTGACAGATGAACAAAATTACATCAACTACCATCTAAGGTGGAGGAGTCTTGACAAAATATGGCATCACAGGAAGACATATGCAATACTACTGCATTGTTGCATGAAATCATCATCTGAGTTATCTTTACTGTCTGCATAAACAATCTCTATAATAATCAGACAAGGTAGTTCCTTTCAAACCTGATGAAACGTCAATCTGTCAGTTTGTTTTTGGAAGGAACATTAAGCAAGACAATTTCCTTTGCAAAGTGTAAATGTATTGAGTAATTCAAATAATGTCATCTTTACTTATTCAAAGAAAGAAGCAACAAAATTTAAGTTATCTGTGCTATAATTACAATTAAATTTTTGTCGCTGAA
Source organism: Megalonaias nervosa (assembly GCA_016617855.1). NCBI lineage: Eukaryota > Metazoa > Mollusca > Bivalvia > Unionida > Unionidae > Megalonaias > Megalonaias nervosa. Next base: position 28,447 of record JAECUM010025894.1, on the reverse strand, counting down.
GTCCAAAAAGACTTATAAAAATGAGAAGTGGAAAGCGGACCTTTGAGCACACTAAAACACATGCTAAAATACAAGTCAAGAATTTCGATGCGACATAATCTCGTTGATTGACATCTTAAGCGTCTGACAAACAGAACAGCTGCATAAACAGATTCATCTGAAAGATGTTTAATAAGTTTTGTCTTCAGAATATTCAGACAAACTTAAGTAATAAAATTGTACTAGACTTGCAATTAAGGTATGCAATGTACCATTTCAAAACTGCTTTATATATCTTACCAAAGAAATTATGTCTCAATCTACTATGGGTAAAGAAATTAAAATGCAAACTTCTTTAAAACGTATATGAAAAATATGTACAGGAAGAGCATATTTGAAAAAGAAGCACAATTTAAACAGCATGTTAAAAAACTGTACTGCACAATTATACTGAAGTACTCTTTACTTTTCAGAGACAACACTCTATTTTCTGATGGAAATATTCAAATTTACATTTTTTAATCATGGTAATACTTTCAATGTTTGTTCATTGAAATGACAAATATATAAGAACTACTTCACTAACAGGAAAACTATTTGCTTAACAAAAATATAAAAATGTACAAATAACAAAACTATAAATCTGAACACAAATTTAAACTTTCCAAGCCTGCATGCAAATTAATCGAATTACTAAACAGAAATCTATGAACACACTGTAATCACAACTGGAAAATCTACCCTATTTGTCGGCCTATAAGTCACTGCCAAGTTTAAGTCGAATTTGCACATTTTGTACAGTTTCCATCCTTCATCCATATAAAAGTAGATGCTGGGTATAAGACAAGGAAAGAGCAATACCTTGTATTTTTACTACTGTTTGTTCCACATAGCATCATGAATTTTCCATAAATTCGCAGATCAGCACCATAATGTAGCTAAAAGTACCTAATTTGTTTCACACAAAATATTCAAAACAAATTAGCTACTTTTAGCTACAGATGACCTGAAAAGTTAATAATTTACAGATAGGTCAAATTCGCAATGCTGTGTGAAATGAACTGTAGCAACTTTTATTTTCAGGAATATTAATAGTATGTATTTCACATTACAGGGAAATTGCATCACTGATGGTAAAATGTTTTTTCCAGAGTTTTGTTATGATGAGAGAGGCATGTGAATTCCATAGCATTTCATGCTATTTTGTGCATTACTGCCCTGTTTATCTGCAGCTTTTATGAAAGAGAAAACAGTAATAAAGTAATCAGTAAATGTAAACTAATAAAATACATGCCATAATCCTTCAGTTTCAAATTTGAATATTCACAATATTTATATCCATGTAGGCTCCATTTAGGTGAAATCCCAAAAATGACCATTGAATCATATTGTGTAATTTTCTTTGTATACACAATGACATCTCCTTTCCCAACAAATAAGAGTAAGTTCATGTACACTTCCCATAGTCATATGGCATATGGTTTTTATCTTTGCTCATGCTAGTTGTTAGTCTGAATGACATTTCTGTCTTTGAGTATAAAATGTGCCACTGATTGAGAAACTTGCACGAGTAAGCACATGGCATTACATGGTACTGTATTCATAATACCCTATGGGTAGTCTCATTTCCCGATTTGATCTGGGCTGCCGAACATTGACCTCAATCAGGTTTTAACTGGAATGACTTGACTCAAGCATTACTGTATTTAATTAGCTTGTAAATAACACTGCAAAGCTGTTTTGTTCTTGAGACAATGAATATCATAATTAAAACTAGAAGGAATTGTTGGCACAGTGGTATCAATTGATAATAAAATGTAGCATTGCCTTTGTACAGGAATATGATCACTATTGTCAACTAATTTAACAATACAGATTATAATTGTCCTGAAACCTCTCTCTCATATCAGAGCATATTTTATTTGATCACGAGGTGCAAGAAGAAAAATGAGATGAAATACCTGTTTTTGTCATTGTTATTCATTTTCTAATGCACATATATGTAATCAAATTAAAACAACGTATAGTACTAGTACATACTGTTTTAGCTTAATTACATCTGATACAAATGAATTTAATATAGAAAATCATGTAGACAATTTAAGATCCTTCTCACTGTCGCGTGCTGATTTATTTAGTATGCAATCTCTTTCTTAAACGATAATTATTTTACACATTATTTTCCATACTTTTGGAGAAAAATATTTTTTTTACATAACAAAAAATTACACGATGAACGATAACACAATTTGAATGACATAGTCCATATACATGTCGATTTGGAATATACGATGAAGCCCAGACTTCCTAATCCAAAAGTATTAACTTATAGGCCAGCAAATATTTATCATCTGTTTGAATTTCACAGGTAAAGGTTCTAGTTTTTTTTTAGCTTTAACATAGCTTTAGATTTTGAATTAGTAATAGACTTTAATCTGGGTCCATGGACATCCTGCCATAATAGGTTCTTTCCTCTTTGCCTTTTCACATGCTGCTTTTCCTGGTAGTGAAGCAGTTCTTATAAACTGTCCCAGTTATCTTTCTACAGCTGCCTTCTCCTCCTTAGACCATGGTACACTAGTCATTTTCTTCTTTTTTGCTTTCACACTAAACTTGCAGTTTTACCTTAAAAAAAAATATCCCTTTTATTTTCAGATCTTACATCCCCCAAACATTAATACCATTTTAAACAGGAATTGTTCCACTGTTTACCATGTAAGGCCTGTTCCATTAAAACATACAACGGACCCAGGGAAGGCACTATTAAAGTGGTTACTCACCCAAAGATGCAATTTAAAATTGTCTTATCATTTCAATATGAACTCTGTGAAATAAAAGTCCTCTGGCATATTGTTTTAAAAAAAACTGCCTTCCATGGGTATCATGTACGTTTAAATCGAACAGCCCTAAGCAATGTAAAGAAACCAATACTGAAAATAGGAAACATTAAAATTAGGATCTTGAGTACACACTGGAAATATATTATTGTAACATACTAATAAACTGCTTTAACAGCAACAGCTACCAATGAATATCATCTACAAGAATAGTAAATATTTTGTAATATTTTTAACCTCAGCATTACAGCCACATAGTACATGAATTGTAGCCAGTAAAAGAAAGTAAATAAGTTTAATTGTTAACATCTATAGGAACACATCAAATCAAAAAAGGAATAATGTGCCATGAACTAAATATGATTTAGATATACTGGAACAATTAGATTTGACATAAAATGAATTCAGTTTAATATAGTGGGATAATGTTATCACCGATTTTTTAAAAAAAAACAATCTTGAAAATGCAGACATCAGTATTAACAGCGATTTCTTTATTTTCACGTGAAAAACTTGTGATTTGTAACAAAACATATATATATTTCTGCTGGTGCTGTAATGCTCTGAAATATAATTATTTTGACACAACAAAAGGTCCAAGCAATCTAGTATGATACATTTAGATAACATGTTATAATCAAGTGATTTCAACTTATAGATATTACTAAGTGGATATCCATAATACATGCGCTCGTTTTTCCAATACGGATCATTATGGGATCTTGAAATTGATTGTTTGTGGTAATCATCAAGAAAGGAATTCATAGCCTTAGTGGTTCTTGTGATCACATCTGGGTTTTGGGTTTGTTTTTTTTAAAGCATTGCACATCAATTTATTTAAAGTGCTAAACCCCAGGGGCATACAGTTTAATAAATTACCTACATGAATTCCGCTGTTATGTAAATTTTATTTGCATTGTTTGTTAGTTATTTTTTAAATTTTGTATTTCATTATATGCTATTGTAATGTAACATTATATGTTGGACTAGACCTTGTCCAAAATTGAGCTCATCTTCTGCTTGACCTGAATTGGCATTTTTTAAATTTTATTTTGTAAACAAATAATACATAGCTAAAATATTCTCCATGTGTATGGGCTTAATATCAGGATCATTATTAACAGAAGTAAATATGTTTATTTGGGTCTAAGTTTAGGTTTTGAAATTCCCTTAGTGTAATTCACATAGTCTAGGTTCTGCTTTCTAATAAATACTAACATTTTTATTTTGTAAACATCAGGATCATTTTAGAAGGTTATTGTCCATTAGGTATTGGGTCTTTTTTAGAAAATGCTAAAGGTGACCTGAGGTCAAGTAGAGAAATATGTAATCTTGTAACTGAGAGGATTTTTCAGTCATGCTTTAAGATTTAGCACTTTCAAGTTGAATTATAAGTTGTGTTCAGTATTTTATTTCCGGCTAGAATCTCTTACTTCAAATTATTGAATTCAAGTGATTATTTACCCTGGAAATACATAAGTGCTCTGATAAAATTCTTGGATAGAGACATTCACTGGAATTTATAGTGAATTCAAACCTGGAATGATATTACTGTGATTCAACAAAAGACTTGGAACATCAACACTCTACACGCTACTAAAGACACATCAACACCCTCAGCTTTGGATTTAATTTATTCAGGGTTTTAAATTAGTAGGACTTGTGTCTGTAATTCTAGGATTTTTTGGGATTTAATGCATAATACCATAAGTTACTTTTAATTAATTTTCACTTTGTATTCTAGGGAAATAAATTATTTGTTGAATATTACAAAGCTTATTGCTTTTCACTCTTTTCTGTTACTTACCTTAAGACCATGGACTTGCAACACATCTCTTTCTTCTTTTTCTTTCTCTGAACCATCATCCTGATGGTTTTCAATAATATCTGTAAGAACAGATCTTCAACTATATTTTCTATTAAATCTAATGTATGAACTGGATAACTGCCAATTATTTTCATTATCACAAATGCAATAACAAGGTAACAAGACCTGCTATGTGTCTTATATCTTGCTATGATCTGACCTATCAGATATGTGAAAATGGTGAACCATAATGTATATTTGCATATAGTTTCATCATTATATTTGTTGAAGGTAAGAAAACTATATATCCGATATATAAAACACATTAGACAGAAAATGTTTTGCTGTACATGACACTCTGTCTAACTATGATACATATCCGGGTTAAATATCAGCAAAAAGACATATGAACCGACAAAACAACACTGCAGAATAATCGGACAGACTTTGGATACCACAATGACAACATCATCCTTCCAGCTATTTTTAATAATAATGAGAAATACTGGATTGCAATGGGAACAAACAAAATGAATGAGCAATATGCAAAATGAGGTCATCAAAATCAAAGTAATCATATTTAAACAAATTAACTGGAATTTTAATAAGCTGAATGACATTCTATACCTTAACTGTGTGCCTTACATCATTTCATTATTTCAAGGACCATTTATAAAGCGCAATGTTGATATCTTCCAAGGAGTCAGGATGATCAGTCTTTGGTTGTATCAATAACCCATTCATGTTTTTACTATGCAACAGAAGTTAGAAGCACTATAAGAATCGGCTACTAGGGTACCAGTCAGTCATACCATGTAGGGCATCACCCCTGATATATACTGGTGGAGGGTCCATGCACTGCCTTAACGATCACTGATCTATAGCATAACCTATCGGCAATCAACAACAAGGGCAAGTTTTCAAGAATATCTCTCATACCAGACAGTCCATATTGATAAAACTGCTCAGATTTTATTCTAATTGTGTTAATCATACAAAATGTACCCTGCTGTCTTTCTCCTTAGAGAAGTATATACAGATAAAATCAAGCAGTTTTGATTTTCAAAATGTGTTGACAATTTCAGTAGATTAATGAGTTATGGAAGCAGAGATATGCCCAATATGTTTGAACGAAGTGTAAATTTTCTATTAACAAAATGACAAATAACTTTTGGTGGTCAAAAACTTTAAAAACCAACTAAACTACTTGATTCTGTCTGGAAATGGGGCCCCAAGTGGACTAAAGTGCTCACCGTTACGGATCATTGCCATCTCATCTCTGTCTGCGTGGGTTCGAGTCTCGGGTTCGACCAATGTGGGTATGTGAGAAAGCTTGCCAGTAGTTTCTAGTGGGTCGTTGGTTGTTTCTGGGGTTTTCCCGGGTTCTTCCTCCACCAATGATACTGGCCGCCATGTATAGCCTATCTTGTGCTGAAAAATGGCATTAAACCCTACAACAGCAACAACAACAACAACAAAAACAACTTTCTGGATATACTTCCACGAGGAAAAAGACGCCATTTTAACTACAGTATGACCAAAGCAATTAGACAATGGAACATGTATGCTGCAGAAATTGTTTAGGAAATGTGTGTGTGTGTGTGTGTGTGTGTGTGTGTGTGTGTGTGTATACTTTGAATTTTTAATGTAGCTTTAAAAACTTTTCAGTCACATCGCTAAGATGTCTGCAGTGAGACAGTTAATAACAATGTCTCGCACTGGGGCATCATGCTACATACATGTAGCATCTTGTCGCACCCGGTCACACAGCACCGGCCTAAGAAAACGTGCGGCCGGATTTGGATCATTTTGTCGGGGCCCCCTGTGAACAAGGCATTTGAAAATAAACTTTCAAACAAGTTTTATATGATATTGAATTTAAAAACGTTTATATGATATTGAACTTAAAATCGGTCCAACCAGCCTAAGGCTGACCCTGCAATCACATTTTCCTGACACCAGGCCAACCAGTGCTAGCACTAACCTCTTAATGCTAAGTGCTAACCTACTAGTACCATTTTTAAAAGTCTTTGGTATGACTCGGCCTGGGTTCCAACCCACGATCTCCCGCATCCAAGGCAGACGCTGTAACCACTAGGCCACGGTTTATTCAGGAAGTAAGACAATGACCACCCCTAATCCCACTATACATATCAGGGGCGACATCTTATATAGTAGGACTAGGGTACCAGAGTTATGTTGCTCAGTTAGCAACATTAATACTATAGTAGTCCATCATTCAAGCATTAATTTCTAATTTCTAAAACAGTAATGCAGCCAGTGCCTCGAAAATTTAATTCTTTACTGACCACTTCATTGGGACAACTACTTAATTCATGAACGTCGTTTAAGATTCAAATAAAACTAATCATAATAATACATTAAATACTGCATAAGTAATAAAAGCTATGAACTATTCATTTAATTCTACAGAAAATATGGATAAGGAATCTCAAGGTAGAAACAATCATGTTGTTGTTTTGACATGGTATGCCCTCCTTGCACACAGAGACAGTGCTCTCAATAGATTTCCAAACTAAGGGTCATTTGTCAGTTGATTCCAAATTCTCAAGGGCATTTTATAATATGTGTCTTCTCAAAGGTTGTAATTTAAATCATTCCTAACACTATGTTGTATATGTTTCGATATTGCAGCTATATTAATGTGCTTTATACATGAAAAATCATGGTCTGAAATACATCAGATACAATAACAGTATCATCCAACTCCATTTTGATGATGCACCGTTTTGACCCTACATCATAAACTCTCAGTTCTCAAGAGAATGAATCTCTCAATGACAAAAAAATTACTTGCCATAAAAATCCATTTCACTAATTATCCTGTTTTGAATCAGTAAAGTTCTCATCAAAGTCCTTAGTAACTATTTCGATGAGGCAAACCAACCTCTGCCTAAATCAGTCAGCTGCTAAACATGTGATGGCAATGTGACAGACAGTGGACACGTACATCAGTAACACTGTTTAGAATACTGTAATGAATTCTCAAGTTCCACGCGGAGCTGTTGTAACCAATTTTTTTCAGGTGGTTCTTTGTTACTGTAATATGCGCATATTTACAAGAAACAAATACTTTTATGATACATTTCATAGTTGTATCGGCATCCTTTACATTTGTTTTAGGGGCCCCGGGTGGTTGAGTGGTCTAAAGTGCTCACCACTCCGGATTACTGCCGTCTCACCTCCATCCGCGTGGGTTCGAGTCTCAGGCTCGGCTAATGTGGATACGTGAGAAAACTTGCCAGTAGCTTCTAGTTGGTCGGTGGTTCTTCCCGGGGTTTTCCAGGGTACTTCCTCCACCAGTTATACTGGCCGCCATGTATAGCCTATCTTGTGCTGAAAAATGACGTTAAACCCTACAACAACAACAACATCAACATTTGTTATATATCAAAGTAATATGATCTTGGATGATGATAAAAGCAATTTTACTTTAAAAACAAATTTTCAATAATCCTTTAACAGAATCTTGATATTTAACTTAATCTGACCTATACAATTCAGTTCTTTGAAGACAAATGTAAGAATGATAATAAATTGAAATTAAAATCTTCTCCTGTAACTTTGTCTTGTCTACTATTATCTGCACTTTTCGAGAAATGAGTTATGATGGGTGCATATGCACATTGGTCATTATTTTCTTTTTTAAAAACGGGCCATAAGCTAAATCTAATAAGCTATATTTTTTACTAACAAGTAAGCGATTTTATTATAATACCGTACTTTTCCCCAAATTATATTAATTTTGCTTTCGAAACAAAATCTCTCCCCCAATCAAAATCATGATAAATATAAGAAAACCTCTAGGAATGCTAAAGTGAATTTTTTTGTCTCATTTTCCCTGTAAATCTGGGTTTTCTATGTACTACTGTTATTACTCTAAAACACTGTTTTATACTGGAGCATATATTACAAATGTGGCACAGGGAGTAGTAGACTTGTGTGAAGGTGCGAAGTGCGACAAATCTTAACTCGGCTAGTTTGGGAGCCATATATTTTTGGATGACGTCACCAAGATTTGTATGTGGGAACCATATATTTATGGCACAGGACAGTGTCGTCTTCTGATGTCCAGTCTAGGCCAACTATTAAGCGTTTGCTAATAATTAGCAGGGAAATAGCACTTGTATAAGTCTATAGCTCTGTATCAGTGTAACAAAACATCAGTGAAACAAATATTACAACAGACTTATTTGCCCAAGAAAGCTGTTGTAAGCAATATGGTGGCTGTTATTTATAGTTGTAGTCTCGCAGCTGACTTAAAGCCAGTTGCTACTGACATTCGTATATATGTATAGAATGGTCCTAATAGAATAAAGTTCGTTAGGGCTTTGTGTGAAGTGTAGAGGTATAAATAGCAAAATGCAGTTTTCCAAACTTGAGAATTAATTTTCAGCAGGAATATATGTGTTCATGTGAAAGTGCTCTGACATATCACGTGTTGACATGGCCATCCCATTCCATCCCATTCAGTAACAACATTAAGTTCCACTAAATCGAGCTTAAACTATAGTCTGAATATACCTCCCCATTTATTTGTACGCACCCCCACCCCTTCCAATTTTAAAAAAAAAAAACGCAAGCACAAATAAGATCAAAGATGCTCAGAACTTAATCAGTTCATTTATTGATTTATAATTTCAAACTTGATTATGCCCGGGGTGAGGTGGGGGTGCTAACACAGTTATCATCTGCATGTTTCACTTCAAATTAAGTTTTCAGTTTAAAAGAACACCATGCTTATCAGTCATTTCTGGTTCCTGAATAAGCCCATTTTCAGCGAAGGAGTATATGCAGGACTAAACATGTACGCAAATAGAAGGAAAATACTATGTTGTCTGCTTCCTATATTTAGACTGTCGAATCAAGCAAAAGAAAAAAATGACAACTACAAATGTGCTTTTCCCGTGGATTTAACAAGCGGTGTAATTTCTTGATTCATGTAAGGAAAGAGATATAAAAGTTTGTTTATCAACGAGTCTCTCATGTACAGAGCCTTACCTTCTGTTGGGGCATATATTGCATCATCAAGAGTGAGAAGTGAACTAGCTTGAAAGGAACCAACCATATACTTTTCGAGGGTATCAGGTACTGACACAGAGGTATTCCATTTTCCTTTTCTTGCCTATCTGACTTTTTTAATTTTCTTTTTCGTTTTCGTTCTTTTTTGGAATAAAGAAAAACAAACAACAATTTACTTTTCTTTGCACCTTAGTTACCATTTATTACTCTGTTCACAACTAAAACAAGCATGATACAGAGGGCTTTATAATTAAATAGGACTTGAAACCTTCAAGTAATGACACTACTAGACTACCTTGATAAACTAGTTATTTGTGTTAGACTTTCCAGTGAATTAGCCGCAAAACAGTTGTCATTTCTCCCAGTTTGCATTCTGCTATTGGGCTGTAGAATGAGTTGAGTTGACATTCAGAAGATGAACTAGCTTTTGGCTTTGCTATTTTGGAAGAAGCTTACTCAAACCTTTTCTTTAGTTTAAACCATTTTGCTTATTTGAGAAATTTTGTCAAATACAATTACAAACATATGATTTTGGGGGATTCAGTAGAAAGCATAAGCTTATTAAAACTGTCCCCCAAAAGTAAAAAAAAAAATATGACAGTGATCTCGATGCTGATACAAACGGCCATACAGAAACTATGCAGAAACTTACATACAAAGCAAAACTGTGAATAATAACTAATTTATTGCGATTCAAAAAGCTGCTAGCTAGTCAATTGATTAAACCTCTTGGTCATCCTAATATAATTTTGCACAGCCAAAATATTTTTGTGTTGTTTTCTACAGTAGAAATGAATTATAAAACAAAGTCGTTTCACGAAATGGAGGTCGAAGGTCATTTGAAGATCGAATGGAGCAGGTCTCATGTTATATAAATAAAGGTCGAATCCTATTCTTTACAACTGACCATCCGTATATTTGTAATTAGAATTTAAGCTACTATATAAAATATTTAAGTCACGTACATTCTAACCTCATAGCCATATTTAATAAGGCTGCAAAAATTACACGTGGAAACAGCTTAGTTTTGTTTACTGCCTGTAAATGTTACAATCTTAGTAACCATGTATTAGGACTACACCTCTACTCCATACTCCAAAACCTTTCAGCAAGGGCTAGTTTAACCAAAACTATTTCAGAGTTGTTATTTAAGAATGAAGTAGATAAATATGACATATTATGGCTCAATATACCATACTGAACATTATTCCAATGTCTGCAGGCGGTTAATCATAGCCCTTGCAAATTAATCTTTCATGTCTCCGAGATATCCTTGAATTTCCTGACGACATATCTGTATTAACTAGGGTGAATTTATATAATTATGCGACTAATAATGTTAATGAATTAATAATTATAACAAAAATATTCTTCTTTCTCCTAAATAGTCTGTTGAATGATTTCAACACATATCAAAATACCAGTGCTCTCAACAATTTGTGACATGCTGTCAAATTTACATGAGAAATTATTGTGAACACACAAATTTAATAATAAAATTCGAGCCTAGGAAAGATAATAGAATGTTTTAGAATGATATTGATATGTAGCAAGGAAGAGTTTTTACACCATTTATCCTAAGCTTTTGTTTCATAGAGGTTCGAGAGCATTTTGGCGACATTCGAAAATCAATTTAATTAGCTCATTGTATTTATTTCAGGAGAGAATGGTAGTAATGAATGATGCAAATGAAATTGAAGCAAGAAATGCTTTTATCAGATTTAGTAATTTTCTATTTTAAATTACATAGGCTGATGCATGGTTTTATGGAATGAGAAGAGACACCAAACCTTGTAATCTTGGTTTGATGAGGAGACCGAGTGTAACGAAAACGAGATTTTATTTTATTTTCATATACACGGGTGTAGAAATTCATTGTCAGTATTGTCAGAATTGGAAATTTGTTCTTATAGAAAGCAATCTTTGAATTCTTACTTTTTCCTGGAAAGGTTAATTGTGGCCTGTAACTTGGATGATCAGTAGTTCCCGTTTTTTCTGAGCAATGTTTACACAGGTGTCATTCATACTTACCAGTGAGTACCATTTGGGTGTATTGTATTTTTACATAGCGTATGCCGAAATGTATGAATCACGACTGAAACCAGCGGCGAGTTCTATGGATACAACTAGTGGAAGCAAACAATACTAATTCTGGTAATATATTTTGACGGTTACATCAAAATGAATTTGACTGGCTGGAGGGTAGGGCCTCCCGAGAAATGTGCTGTTTTGAACCAATCGCTGGACTCCATGAAACCGTAATGCGTGATTACGTTGAATGAATACAAATAATGAATCTGAATGGTTCACTTTATTATAAAGCTGAGTGATGAAAAACTTATTGAAAATTCAACAAAATGGGCTAAACCTAACCTTGAGTATGACATGAATTATGATTAAAAAGAAACTTGGAGTTTAAAGATTCTTGGCTGCAGGAGTTCCCTTGACTTGAGGGCAAGGAAGATCGAATAATCACATTTTCATCCTATAATATATGTAAGAGATAGCGTTACACTACATACAAATTCTGTGGATTGTTTGCTAGATATATCGTTAACACAACAAACAATTGCAAAATACAAAGTGTATCAGTTAAAGTTTGATATTGAAAAAAGAAGTTGTGGGTGATTTAGACAGAGTGATCAATAAATATGATGTGAGCCAAACTGAGGATTACAAGAAGCTGTTTAAAACAGCTTATATCATAGCGAAGCAGGGAAAGTATTTTTCAGAGAATGAATTTCTTTGTGGGGTTCAAATCAAAAAATGGAGTTGAACTTGGAACTAATCATATCAACAGAACATATATTTCATCCACATTTCTGATGTTAAACTGAAAAATGTCAAGGATAAACTATATAGCTAAATTCATATCCATCCTCCGTCCTTTCAAATGTATGTACTGATTCAGCAGTCATAGACCAAGAATGCACTGTCGTTAGATTTGTAGAGCTTGACCATAAAAGCCCAGTTACAATGCTTGCTAGCATTGAACATAATGAAAGCTCCTATTCTACTTTGTGACTATGACATTCCTCAATATATTTCCATCATACTTTTTATTCTCCATTAAACATTCTTTGTTATGGACATTATTCGACTCTAATACATCAATATTATAGTAAATAATTTCTGAATTGTAAGAAAAACAATTTTCATTAGTGGTTGCAATTTTATCTCCCGTTCATATTATAAACAGGTCAAAGTTGCATCCAAGTCCGTTGAAGGATGATTGAATACGGGTCTACAACACATTGACTTTTGGTAGTACGTTTATTCTTATCTCATGTTCATTAAGCACCTAAACTACTTATACGTTGTCTCAGTAGAAAAGTATTTTCATAAATAACCTTACACCCATGCATCTTGCAGCAGGGATATTTTTATTTGGCTCTTTATGAACTTGTGTCCCTCCTGAGAAACTCCTTGGCAAGAACGCACAAAATCTGCTAGTTATAGAGAAATGGAGCATGGATTGCATTTTTGTATGCGTATGTAAAAATAATCTGATTAGATATTCAGGCGGTTTTGGCAATTTTCCATTTTATTTTACACATTTTAAAATTATTTTTATTCTTTTACTTTATTTCACATTTCCTTGTTAGCACAATAAAGCGAAAACCGCATTAGGTAGACCACCTCAAATTGAATGTGTTTGAATGGATATGTGTATATATGATCTTCTTAGAATTTCATGTCATTGTAGCAATGATTCAAGTCGGTTAAAAGAATTAAGTTGTTGTTATTTTAGACTTGTTGTTGGCATTTTTTATGTGCTACAAATATTGGTCTTACGGACTATTTCTACAGGTGCCAGAACGATAACCGTCCTTAATACTTTGGAGGAAGTGGATGAATCACATCTATGCCTTTCGTCCAGCTGGAAGGACGCTATTCTATTCCGGTGTATTTCATAACTGAACAAAGATATAACAATTATTTCCAACATTAATGCATTAAAACTCAAACTGAAAAGCAGCTGAAGTCTTTAAGAGGTACAGCTGAATGCCATATTGTCAATTCCTTTATTAAATTTGCTCTGTAATAATGAAGGCAGTAGCAATAGCTATTGATGCCTTTAACAGAAAAATAGATTGAAATCTGTGGAAATAATAATTTTGATAAATCACATATATATCGTTTTTCACTGATAATAATTTTGATAATTTACAAGCGTGAATTATCATAATAATTTTGATAATTTACGAGCGTGAATTATCATATTTTTTCACTTATGGAACTAATTTTTGGCCAAAACATACTTACCTCCCTTTCATTTTCAACTGCTTTTTCCAGATCTTCATGTCCCTTCATAGAAATGGAAACACCAAGTACTGATGAAATTGCTGTAAAACTATTATTATCATATATAACAAGTGATGATAAAAATCTTCAAGAAATTAACTTTCAAACTTGAAATACTGCAAGACACAAAAACAAGAAGCAGGGTTAATGAAAGAAATATAAGGTAATGAATTTGCTGGATCATTGCAAATACTTTGAATAATGTTGAAATATTTCAAGGACAGAATCGATGTAAATAGGTGCATGAGGTGGAACAGAATGTTATACTTTTCTGGACGATTGCGTAGAGTAGAAAGTAAGCAATTTGTTTCTAAAAAAAGATTTTGCTGCTAGAGAAAATAATCTTTAATTTTCTTTTGTCACCCAGGTGTTACAAGAAATGTTAAAACTTAACAGTGCTGCACATTAAACCCTATGGTGGTTATCGAGTTGCTGGTATACTTAAAATCAAATAGCAAACATCTCCAAAAAACTCAATTTAGCAAGCATAGGTTTCAGTATCGCATCCTTGTAAAAGATGAACAAGTTGAACACAGATCTGCAAGTAAAATCTTCATCAAAATCTTAACAAATAAAACTTCAATCAAAAATGTTCTTAAGTTTTCATTAAGACGACTGTTCCTACTGGTGTAAAACATGAATATTGATAAAGTCTCTAATTCTATTTCTCTGACTAAAAATATGAACGAGCATATGCCATACCTGAAATCCCTCTGAAAGATAATGTAGGTCTTAACAAATGTTAGAGACAAGAGATCTGAGGGATGAATAGTACAGAGTCCATTTTTCCCCTCAATAAATGTGGCAAAACGTAAATCTGAATAGTGCCGGTACAAAGATACATACATGAGGATCAAAAAGTTTTATGGGACGAGGAGTGAAATTATCGCTGACGCAGGTCTCTCTCTCCCAATGATAAGTGCATAACTTCTTACAGATATATTCTCAGCAATTTAGAAATATTTTGTCCCACGCACCTGCATTATCATCTGTCCTCCAACCTGCCACAAGTTAAGTAGCCAGTGACCGTCAGTTCTTCACAAATGTACGGCTACGTCCATGTACATATTCATCAAAAAATTGAAACTCAGTCACTTCCACAGACTGCCCGATAAGTTAGTGGCATACATGCAAAGGGGAGGTGGAGTGTGTCTTTACAGAAGAGGATATGAACACATCTTATTTCAAGTGACGTTTAGATTGAATTGGGTTAGATCACTGGAGGCGAAAACATCTGTTTCACTTGCATCTCACTATTCATCTTACCTTATCATTATACGGGTCTGATGTCATATAATTTCTCGAAATTAATCAAGGAAAATATTTGGGGAAATATTTTAACTTGTCATTAGCAATACATATTTAGTTATAACCACCCAAAAATGCTTCCTTAAAGATTGCTGTTTAGTGTCAAACTAAAGGTTTACCCAGATCAAAATAGTCTGTCACCTGCTTCGTGGCGTATCATTTGGATGAATGACAGTGCGAAATTAAAATAATGCATTGATTGATTTTTATTTGTTGTCTTTTGGAGTTTGCAGAAAAGTACCTGAAACAGGAGGAGATGTTATTTCCATCACAACCAAATGATATTTTTCAGTATTGTCTGGACATATTGGAAAGTATTGCTAGGAAGCAAAGTATGTACATTATTATAGTTGTTTTGTTTTTGGTTCTCTCTCTCTCTCTCTCTCTCTCTCTCTCTCTCTCTCTCTCTCTCTCTCTCTCTCTCTTGCCTGCCATACGTCATTTGTCAAGAGGTAACATTCTTTTTATCATGATTGACATATTGATTCCTTTGGCATCTGTTTCTGTTTCTTTATGTCCATCTATGTATTAGATTAACCTTGATGGTAATAGGTTGAATGCCTAAGTTTAATAATGAAAATAAAATACATACCCTTCTGTAATAAAATAAGTTTTGACTCTAAGCTTTTCGTTCTCTTCACAAGGCCTTCATCGGAGGAATGACATCTGGACTAGAAACGAATGATCAACTAAATGTTGATCACGTGACAGAAATCCTTTTGTGCAAAGGCCGAAGTTCCAATCAGCAATCACAGTATAACACTGGCTTCCCCTCCATGATTTCAAAAGCTTCCCTTATTTTTCTCCTTGTGGTGTTATTCTCTACCAAGTACACTGATGTTATCCCAAGAACAATTACGCGTTGTTCTTTGCAGTGTTCACCAACTTAAAGTTTCATTGTTTGATTTTAATTCCAAACTGTTTTAACCCACCCTCGTAGGACATGGAATAAGGCACACGGGAAGGCTTGACATAGGGGACATGATTTTTCAGCTCGTTTTGCCCAGCATACCTTGATTGTCGTACAAAAACCTGAGACATAACCAATTTTCAAGCCCCATTCATATAAGACTTGTTGGTTGGTTGATATGCTTAACCATACTATCAATGATGCATTAAAAGTACACGGTAGTGATGACACTATTCAGATCTTGTTATCGCTGAAGAATATCAGAGATGGTTTCAACACTCAGGAAATGGCTTTATCCAACAAACGAAGAAATGGCCTTATCTTGAATTTCAGAAACGTATGGCTGCCAACAAAGTACTATTTCCTTCGTGGACCCCTGTTTAATAGAACTATAAGGATGGATCCCACTGACTCGAGGCTTTTAAAGAGATGACGTAAAGCAATAATTTGCTGACCACCACTATGGCTGGATAGTAGCGTTATATAATTGCAACCTATTGTAATTAAAACTGGCTTGTATTTTATTTACACATTGGACCCAAACTTTAGAACCTGTAACCAGGTTCTGTTACTGTGAGTTGGTGGTTGTGATGTATAACTTTACACATTCATCCTTGACACATGTAGGATTTATAAATGTGTGTTACGTAAGATGCAACATCAAAATAATTCAAGTGTTTCAACAACTTAACAAAATAACATTAAGACCTGTTTTCCATCTTTCTGTTTGCACAAAGCACAAGTTTGTTATCGCAATTACTCTTGGTACTAAACTGGTTACCTTGAAACGCCTCAATGTCTAGTTGGTCATGGATGCAAAGAGTACAGCTTGAGATTGCTTTTCATCTGAGGTCCGTTTGGACAATTTTGTTATTGTTGCTACTCCAAAACTACATGGAAGATTGCCCCTAAATAAATATTACCCATAATGAACATTGTGTCGTTCAAGCATCCAATATAACCATTACAGTGGCCATTTTGAAAATCTTGTTACCGCTACCCAGCCTGAAGAAATGGTCATGTCAACATGATTTCATAAGACTTGTTGGTTCAAACGAAAAACCTCCGATATTACCGCTACGATAGGATAGTCAGTGGCGTCGCTAGGGTTAGTGTCACCCAGTGCTGTAACTCATGGTGTCACCCCCACGGACCTCCTTCCCGCACAAAAATTCAAAACCTTTACAAGCAGTCATGTGCGGTGACTCATGGTTTCACCACCCTGGACCGCCTTCCTGCATAAAAATGCAAAAATTTTATAGACAGTCATTTTGGTGTCATCCCCTCTGATGGTGTCACCCAGTGCGGTCCGCACTCTCCGCCCCCCTCCCCCCCCCCCGGTGATGCCACTGAGGATAGCCATTTTAAAACTCATATTATTGCTGCTCCTTCTGGATGGATGATCATATTGGGATGGGATTTACACCAGAACCTCTAATGATGGGCAGTTGATCCAAAACAATACGGTGACGATCCGATATCAAATATGCCCCCCCCCCCCTTCCTTGGCAGCCATTTTAAGCGATTTTTTTTATATGGCCACTCCTAAGCGGAAGGTTATCTCAACATTGGCGTTTTCAGCAGAAGAGTTATTATGGCTAGCCGTTTCGAAAAGAAAATGGCCCTAAATTGTGTTATGTCTACGTGCAAGGTACTTCACTTGCTTCGATTAAGCCATCGTCTTGTTGATCTCACAGAAAATACAAAAATACCATTTCGTTCCAGAACAGAACGTGCTTCCAGTTATTCATGACAATGCATACTCTGTGTGTGTGTGTGTGTGTGTGTGTGTGTGTGTGTGTGTGTGGCATACAACCTTCCAATCAAGCATTCAAAGCAGATTTTGCAAGACAAAATAATATAATAGATCCCAAAATGGAAAATAGGTCCTTATTTGTTTTTGTTTTTTCTGAACATTATTCGGTGCAACAGGAGAGTCAGAGAAAAATAGGCAACAAAAAGGAGGTCTTCATTTGGCAAGTAAAACAAACGCGTATGTGTTAAAGTAAGATTATGGTCTCAGTGAATTCGCGAAAGGGCTATAACTTGTGAATTCGCATAATTCCTGATTCACTAAGATGCTTGATTTAGTCACCAAATGTTGTAGGAATTTCATTACTGACAATAACTTCTTCTAATTTTAACACATATATACATCATGTCTAGTTAAAATTTAGTGCATTACTGAAGAAAAATATAACAAATGATGCTATGATGTGTATGAATATTTATCTTTCTTGAAATACTTTGTATTTTCATGCAATCTCTAACAGTGAATTTTTTGTTCACTTAATACCATAAAATAGTTCACTGTAACGCATTATGTTTATAATAATGGAGACCAGTTGGTGCAACGTATGACTTGTAATCCATGGGTCGCAGATTCGTTACCAGTGCAGGCCAGCCCCGGGTCGGCTGCCTTCGTGTGTCATTTGAAAAGGTGATACGCTTCTATTTCCTAGTCATGATATTACTAATAGTGTGATAAAAGTGCCATATGTAATACCTAAATTAGATATGAATATCCCGTCCAAGTAGAGTTACTCTAGGTAATAGGTATATATGGGAGTTGTGGTTGTAATGTGTGTCCATTCAGGGAACATTGTTGGTGACAAAGATGGTTTATTCGTTATGTACTTTAACTTATTCACGCACTTTGTCTCAAAGCCAATTCACTAAGCCGAGACTGTTCTATGCAGCCAATTTTGTCTATCAAACAGATACCCAATTCGCAAAGTCTAAACTGTTCTAGAATGCAAATATTGTCCATAAAGCCGATATCCTATTCACGAAGTCGTCACTGTTCTATGGATACAAATTGTGTCTATCAAATATGTACACAATTCACTAAGCCGAGAATTTTCTATAAATCACATATGGCCAATAAAACAAATACCCAATTCACTGAGCATGGACTGCTGCATAAAGACGAATTTTGTCCATAAAACAGGTACATTTCACTGAGCAATGACTGTTGTGTGAAGACAAAATTTGTCTATCAAACAGATGTAAATGGACTAAATTAGTAATACGTGGGAAAATATACCAAAATGGACCCTAGAAACCCAAATGGGAAATCCTGTTAAATGGGCCCATAGGTTTAACATGGATGGGACGCTACAAATCCAAAAGAACAGTGTTACAAGTGGCTGACCTCAATCGGGCCTGGACATAATAACAGTGATCGAGTTGTCCCAGATATGACACTTGATGTCCAAACGGAAAAGCTTACGTATAATGAGCCCATCAGTTTAACATGGGAATGGTAGCAAAGACCCAGTGTTGAGACTAAGGCCCAGTGTAAGGACACTTGGGGGTAGTTGGGTCTATTGGGAACAATGGAGTTTCAAACTTTGAGTTGAAAACATAGATATACACAAACACAAACAACAGAGAGATAAAAGATTTGGGGCAAGAGTGAAAAAGTATATTTTCGAGGCACATGAAAATGGCCCTGAAAAGAGCCACAGGGTGATCTTCTATTTCCACCCTGACATCCAGTTCTTCACCTTCTTTTCTTTCTTCCTCCAGGATCTAGTCCTAATGACCCAATTTTCTAACTTTTTCTGGACCTTGATCCAGTTCTCATTCATTCAAATTATACCTAGTTAGCTCAAACGGACTATTCACTATTGCCAATTTTTGCAAGCCACATTCGTAGTTAGAGCCACGCTATATAGTTGTAATTAAATGAAAATTGTACAGTGTACACATTCTTTCCGAACAAGAGATAATTGTGAAGTCAAAGTGAATTCTTTACTTTTGAGGTCATGATCGGGAAGTTTTGGAAGTCTTTAAGACCGGTGATCAATATCAGTACAATATATGCAAATTGACAGACACTACCAACATAATCTAATGCATAGGCAATGTTCAATATAAATATCTGATATACGAATGCAGCCACTGGGCGCCAGACTGCATTCTGTCCAAGAGACTTCTCTTCCTCTGTTTGGTCTACAAAGGATGTGTGTTGGATTGTGATAGTGAGTGATTGTCTCGAATTAAGTGTTAAGTGTTAATCATCACTACTTTACCCCTTAACATTATATCTTACCCTTTCGCAACTACTTGCAGGTACGATGCTCGTCAGTAAGGCTGTATTGGCTAATCGGCATTGGTCTAGGTTATTAGATGTGGGCGTTGCTCAGCTGGTGTATATTCTTGTTCGTATGCATAGTTGCTGGTCATTAAGACTAATGAATGGTAAGCATGGGTGCTGGTCAGTAGGTGTGGGTGAGAGTCAATACCTGTATGCGCATGTCAGAAAATGGTGCTGGGCATTGATACTGGGTATTGGTTGGTAAGCATGATTACTGGTTAATAAATGTGGGTTCTAGTAAGTAATATTTTATGTTACTTTTAAGGTTTTTATTCATAAATTTTAATGTTGGCTTACTGTATACACTGTTTCTTGTATTTTAGATATTTGATAATTGTGATGTGGCATACTAGACATTCGAGAAATTATTTATTGGTGTATTACTAAGGAATGTGTTCCTTTTAAAGAAACAAACAAGAATGGCACCCTATTAAGCTCTATACAGAGGAAATCTCAATGCTACAAAAAAACAGAGAAATATAATGTCCAAAAACTGGAACAACCACGGATAAATAACTTACATCCATATTTTTCTGCTTCAGAAAGGACTTCAGCTGTCAAACTACCCCAGTTCATATACCAGATTACTTGCATCTAGCTCTAAACCAAAATAAGTATGCTGGAGCTATTTTAATGGCTTTATCAAATAAATCTGACTTGTTACCGCATAGATTCCATCTATACAAGCAAAATGACATTCAGATTGGGCAGCATACACTAGCGTAGACTTCCTCAGTGTATTAAACATGGAAACAAAACTAGTTCAATGGGAAGGATATATAAAGGGAAAACCCAGGGGTCAGTTCTCTGATCCATACATATTTGCATACATGACATCTTTTTGATACATTATACTAAACCATATAACCATGGTGATGACCCCACATTCCTATGCTGACCACAAATTTAATATTATTAAGTCTACATTGGAAACTGAGTGCACAAAGATTATAGACAATGAAATGAAAGTACATCCAAGTAAGTTCCAAACTATTCCACTTTCTCCACCATCAAGATTAATATGAGGTTAACATGTCTTGTGAAGATTCAGTAAAACCACTGGGAGTTACTTTAGACTTCAAGCTGAACTTTAAATAGCAAATCAATGAGATGTGCCATGAAAGATATAACAATATACATATAACAATTTAATGGGCTCAAAACACAACAGAAGGACAACTGGTAGTGTATCCTCTAATATCATGGGAAAACCTAACCTGGCATTTCAGCGGTTACACTAATATATGTATTAAAAACAAATTCTATGAAAGAAACTGGAGATTTTGTCTTAAATGAATTTTTAAAAATGCTGTCACATAACACTTACATTTGGAAAATGTAACAAATATCCAGATCGGAAGGTTTATGTCAATGTCATTTGAAGTTTTCAAAATTTAAACAAGCAATGTCCAATAGAATTAAATTATCTGATAGTTTGAACAAAATGATTCTTTCTCTTGGACAGATGTCCATTCTGACTAAACATTTTATCACAAACATCACACTTGAACAGTTTCTCTCCAGTATGTATGCTCAGATTTACCTTTAGATTTTCATTCTGAAACATTGCATCACCAACTTCACATTTAAATGGCTTTTTCTAGTATGTGTCCTCATGTAACTCTTCAAATCAGACCTCAATCGACATATTTTCTCATATACATCACATTTAAATGGTTTCTCTCAATTTTGACTAAACATTTGGTATTCTGTATCCAAGCTGTTTTGTACCCAGTAAAAATTGGTCATCACGTGCCCAAGGTGATGGTCGTTTTGTACCTGAGGTGATTGTCAGTTTGTACCCAAGGTAATGGCAAATTTGTATCCATTATTGTACAAGGTCAAATATACCATATTGTCACATTTATCACTCCCTCTCTAATTACTACCCTCTCACTTTTATCATAATAAACTATTCCTACCTTTAAAATTGTGTGATTAAAGCATATCCAGGCCAAACAATTTCAAACACTGAAAATCAGCTATATTGTGGTCATTGAGTAATAGCATCTATATGTATGTAAATAAAAAATATTAACAAAAATATTCACATTTCCAGGAAAAAGAAAAGGAAACCATTGTTTAAGTTGAAATAACTGAATAAGTCCTTTTGTTTTGCAGTCTTTCAAATCGACAAATATTGCCATTCTTCTTGATTTCATTGAATAATGACTAACATGGCTGAAACAATTTCAAATGTTTAGCAACCCAAAGCAACTAGAATTCAGTGATCTTTTAATAACGAGCTGAAAGCAAATAAAGCAGTGTTGCTTGATTAAGTTTGCCTTCTCCAAGAACCAATACTGTTGCAGATCTCAACTTCTGTTGGCTGCTTTTAATGGTATAGATCCCTGGTTCTTGAACTGTTGACCATGGTATACAATTAGGACTGCCAAGCTATTTTTCTGTAGACTGCTGGCTGCATTAGCCTACTAGTGCAAACATTTTGGACAAGTTCATCGATCACAAGAAGCTAACAACCTTGTGACATAACTGAAATTCTCATTGTCTTAAACTGAATTTCAATATTTATATATTTTCAGGCAGAATTTATTATTAAGACTTTTCCGAATAAAAAGACTGCTGGACAACAAAGACCACATCTAATTATTTCAAAGTAAAACAAAAACAAAGAAATAATCCAACATTTGTGAATATAAACTAACCTTAAAATCTTGAACTTACAAGATATCGATGGATTTCAGCATTATTGGCAAGTTCTAACATGCCAAGTATGCTTCTCGTTAAAGATTTAAATCTACGCATTACAGGAAATCATTGAAATATAAGGACAAAAATTTATTATAATAATAGCAGCATGAAAAATTTGATCAATAGGTTTGTTCATCTTTGCAAAATTAATTGTTGGCTGTAGTTTGAAAGAATGATGACGATGATGGTGTTGGTAGTGGTGGTGATTATATGTGTACTCAAATGGGGGAAAGGCTGAAATTCACATAGTTGGTATTGTTTGAGATTGCAGTTGCAAAAATCTAACTCTCAGATGGCAAAGTTTATTGTGACTTAAGTGATGGTATAAATGAATGCTGAGTATGACGTGCTTTGTATGATCTCCACCTTATTATTGGATACTTGAAGCCTATGTTCTTTTACAAGGTCATGTATACTTCATAAAGTTTTATCCCTTATTTATGTTCCTATTATTATTATAATCTTATTTTCCATTTATATATAACCTTTAATTCAGATGTGAGAGGTTGTAGGTTTGAACACCAGCCGAGCCATACCAAAGACTTTTTAAAAACTGGTACTAGCGGCTGCCTTTCTTGGTGCTCAGCATTAAAAGATTAGTGTTAGGATTGGTCGGCCTGATGTCAGGATAATGTGTCTGGGTGGAACATGATGCTACATGTCTGCGGCATGATGCCTCACTGCTAGACATCACTCTAAACTGCCACACTGCAGACGTCATAGCGATATGACTGATAAACTGTTAAAACTACATTAAAAATCCAAATCACACACACACATTTTCGACATTTGCTGTTGTTTGCACTTTTAAATTGTATTTGAATCTGGACATTTGTCTTCAACATTGATTACATTCTTTTCTATTAAAAACAGTTCATTTTATTACTGTAGCAAAGTTAAGTTAAGACCTGTACAGAAATCTGACAAACACAAAAGAACAAACATAGAAATATATTAATCAACAACTGAAAAGCTTACATTTAGGTATTTATTATTCTGATGAAATGAAAAGTGCATATATTATTACATTACAATGCTTCATCTTTTAATTAATGTCATATTTTGTATCCGTACATAAAACTGTTGTGCTATAAAATGCCATACTTTTTTCATGTAAATGTGTTTTCTATTATATTCTAGCATATTTCCTCTGTGAATTATCCATTATACAAAGATAATCACTCTCAGCAAGGTAATACCTAAATGTAATAGCTTGAAATGTGTATGAAATATCTGATCGTTTGTGTAATCTTTTTGTTAATTTTGTTTACCTCAATCTATGTATGTGTATCATTCCATCCATTCATCCATCTACAAAACCAAACATATAGACATACACATTCCTTTGCAATTCATGCCTTGTGAAATTTTAAATTGAAATTTCAATCTATTTTTTAACATTCACTATTTTGCAGTGTTTTTCTATTACGTCATGAGATGTCTTGCATATACTTTTCTACATTTGACCGCTCCGGTGGCCTAAGACGTTATAGTATCCGCCTCAGATGTGGGAGGCTGTGGGTTCAAATCCCAGCCGAGCCATACCAAAGACTTTTAAGAAATGGTACTAGCAGCTGCCTTGCTTTGTGCTCAGCATTAGAAGGTTAGTGTTAGGACTGGTAGGCCTGGTATCAGGATAGTGTGACTGGGGGGGATACGATACATCTCTGCAGCAAGATACCTCAGTGCTCGACATCACTATAAACTGCCACACTGCAAACATCATAGTGATATGACTGAAAAACTGTTAAAGCTACATTAAAAATCCAAAGTACACATACACATTTTCCACATTTTGGTGTAGTTTGCACTTTTGCATTGTATTTGAATCTGGACATTTGTCTTCAACATTTGATTACCTTCTTTTCTATCAAAAACAGTTCATTTTTATACTGTTTAGTTAAGACATATACAGAAATCTGACAAACATGAAAGAAGAAACATAGAAACATAATAATCAACAACTGCAAAGCTAACATTTAGGTATTTATTATTCTGATGAAATGAAAATTGCATATATTATTACATTACAACGCTTCATCTTTAAATTAATGTCATATTTTGTATCTGTACATAAAAAATGTTTTGCTATAAAATGCCATATTTTTTTCATGTAAATGCAAATGTGCATTCTATTATACTCTAGCATATTTTCTCTGTGAATTCTCCATTATCCAAATATAATCACTCTCAGCAACATAATACCTAAAATATAAGAGCCTGAAATATGTATGAAATATCTATCTATACGATTTTGGTGTTATCTTTTTACTTTGATGTGTAGCTTGGATATAAAACACCAGCACATGTTCTCTGCATATCATCCAAAAAATAATCACTATCACCAAGGCAATACCTGAAATTAAATATGTAGCTGTTTGAAATGTATCACAGTTTGAAATACGTAGGAAATATCATTGTATATGATCTTGGTGACTATATTTCTACTTTCATGTGTGCATTAAATGACTACAAATTTGGTTATAAAGCGACTATTGCTTAGGGTATGAAAAAAACTTATGTAGGTATGGAAAAGCAGGGTTCACGCTACCAGGTGAAGTAGGTAAATAAGTTGCCTAAAAAGTGTAAACTTTGCCTTCTTCTGTTAGTTAAGTGAAAATGACTTCACCCTGTGATTTTTTTAGAGGAACACTGAATGACCAACCCTTTTGAGATGCTCCCTCGCCTTGGCCAGGTTAGTTTCAGTGTTATGTTATATATAGCTCAAGGTGAAATGCACACTTCAATCCATCAAATAGCTGGTGTTGATATCAATTATGCCGACAAACAAACTCTTGCACATTCACAGGCATGTGTTTTGATAGCTGATTGACCATTAACCATTTAAGTTACCAACCAGTACCGCCAGATTTCCCCAAGTTGTCCTTTGATGATAAAAACATACAGACTTGCGTTTTGAAACTTAAATTTATGTAAATAGCAATTTGAGTTTTAAGAATAGAATGGTTTACATGAATCTTTTAAATGCTGCGTGTACATTTGGAACCATAATGTCAGACATTGCTGTTCTGGGAAGTACTGTTTTATTAGATTGTCTCTTTTCATAAACAACTGGACAGTTTATATTCAGGAAAATATACGATTTGTAAGAAAGCAGAGACTAAATATTACTTTATTAAAGATATAGCTTTAAAGTGCAATTATGAAGGTCATAAATATGCAGGACAATGCTCTGGTGTGGAAGTCTACAAGATGCTGTGAGGTCAAGGTTGTATTCTGAGTTCATGATATTTTTTTAAAAATACGAAGAAAACAACAGAACAGCAAAGTAAATACTATTTAACCAATGCCTAATGTTACAGCAAGCATGCAGACAAATAATAAAATCTTACATTTGCAATCCTATCAATGGACTGTTGTAATGAAGCTACCAAGTGGTTACCTTAAGAAAACCCTTTTCTAAAAATAGATGCACTTGCATGTTAGCTCTGTTGATTTGGTCGGAAAAAAGGTTTAGTTTATTCATATACTGAGTTTAATTCTTTAGTGTGTTGTCTATGATAAGTTTTGGTAAAGTTTTATCGGCAACCAAGAAATTAAGATGATCAGTATGATCTGAAAGATGTGTGCATTTCCTGTGTGTACAAGGTGCAGGGATTGTTTCAAACAAGTTCAGAAATCTTTTCAAATACCTTTTTCTAGTGAACTTTCAGAAAGCAAAACAAAAAAAGTCTTGATTAAGGGCAGATGATTAAGCATTTGTACTAACTTGCAATTACAATACTGTAATTTAGGTACTCAGTTAAAATTCATTACAATGTATAGCTTCTGTTGTTCTCTTTTAAGCAATATTGCCAAAATACACTGAATATTAATATGATAGTTTTTAAACATGCACCAATTTGTTTATAATATAGATAGAAGTCAGAAAATTTTCTACTTGAAAATAAAGTTTTGCTTAAAACCAATGTTAAATGCAAATATGCATACTGGGAAATAGATGACATAATTCAAAAAAGAGAATGAAAACAACAAACACACACATAGATATATATATATTGCTCCCACTTCTCCCTGTTCAGGTCCAATTTCTCCCTGTTCTGTCCAAAAAGGAGAAGTCACTTCTCCCTAAAATTCAAGTCTAGCTTGACCCCTGGAAATGACTTGGGTATGGAATAACCTGGTTGAAACATTTCATCCGAGGTCTTGGAAATGCTTAATGATGCATGTTTGGATGGGAATTTTTCATCTGGGATGCAGAAAATCATTTATGCAGGAGTCCTCAGTACACATGCAATAGCTGGGCGGCAAATTCAAAGGCTTGCCAGTCCATGTGTTTAATGGGAAAAAATGCTGTGACCATTTTAGCTTTGCTGATATTTACAATGACAGAATTCAGTGGCTGGAAGACCTCCAGATGTTCCTGTTGTCATTATAAGCGTACATAAAAAGAGCACAACGCAATAGCTAGGCAGCAAGTTCAAAGACTACGACTAGCTGCCGAGTGGTGGGAAAATGTGCTGATAATTATAATGACTGAATTCAGTGGAAGAAAGACCCAGAGATGTACATGTGGTCATTATAAGAGTACATCAAATAAACAACATTAGCTTTTATTATTACAGTCCTACCCACTTATATCAACATCACTTATGTCGACAAGCCACCTATTTCGACAAAAAAGCAAAGTCCCGGTCCCTTGGTCTACTAGTACTACCAAAACTTTCATGCTTATGTCGACGTCGAGATAAAAAATAAACGTAAATGTCGACAGAAGCCCTTGGTCCCAGCTTGAACAAATCCTTTGTTTTCTAATCATTTATGTCGACAAGCTGCCAGTTCTGACCCATATTTTGTTCAACAATTAGTTGATCTTGCCACCAGGCTTTAATTTTCTTGCCTAATCATTTATGTCAGCAAGTGGCCAGTTCCGATCTGTACTAAACAATTAGTTGATCCTGCCGCCAGGCTTTAATGTCACGGTCGGATAAAAAAACAGGCTTTTGTTTGGTCCTATAAAGTTGGCCTCTCGCGGCGACTTAAATAAAAGCAATGAAATCTGATCGATTCTTGCATTTTTCAAAGTGATCGGTGATTAAAACAAGTTTATTGTGCTGTGAAAGTTTCCTTTTTAACTTTATTTATATTTATGATGGCTACCAACAGCAGTGTAAAACACAGACATGTACTCTTTAACCAACTTGTTGACAGGTTTTCATTTCCCTGTGAATAGCCCCATTCTCTTGGTAGCCTCATTAAGATGGGAACAGACTGACCAAAATCTAGGCCAATTTAAGTACATGTACTTGAAGCATGTAAATAACAACTATGCAACCATGTGCTAATGCTGACATTGAATATTGTAGTGAATGTTTTTCATATCAGATGTGACCGATGCAATATTTTATTGTGGATTTTATTACACAAAGGTAACCAAAATGTAATTTTGTCAATATACAAGTGTATTTCACACTGGTTTTGTC
>JAECUM010025892.1:0-54447 GCA_016617855.1 Megalonaias nervosa | reverse complement strand
AGGCATTCTGATTACCTGGTTCACTGCTGATGAAATGCAAGCCAACCCTGAAAAGTTTAAAGCACTAGCTGAGGGTAAAAAGACAGTCCGTATGAAGCCTGTACTAAACATAAGCAGTGATGTCATAAATTGTGAAGAAATTGTTTAACTGCTTGGAATTGACATAGACTGTCAACTGCAATTTGATTCACATGTAAAAAAATCTCAATAGGAGAGCTTCAAGGCAACTGTCTGTTTTGAAATGCATTGGTCATAAGCTAACTAGACTCAGCAAACTAACAATTGTGTAAATTTATCCTCTCCAATATAAATTTCTGTCCCTTAGCTTGGCATTTCGGCAGTGATATGAATAATACAAGAGTTTGCTCAGTCTTGCAACTATGATAAATTTTTACTTATGGCAAAAATGCCAACTCTACAGGTGTGAAGTCTTTGGGTTATGGCTAAAGAGACTTTCAAAATTCTGAATAAGCATGCTCCCAAATGTTCAATATATTTTAAATATAATAAATGTAATTTTGGATATTCTGATATTTCAGAAATCTTTGGCCAAAAGTCTTTTAGATATGCAGCTGCCACTCTATGGAATTAGCTACCAAACCACTTTAGAGAGCAATCAAACTTTACATCATTTAATTCTGTCCTGGAATGGTAGAGGCTGTAAATGTAATACCTGTAAATAATTCTCTCCCCCCACCCTACCATGATGACAGCTAATGTTTGTGTTCAAGTTTGTTGTTTATCTGTCTTCATATTATGTACTAATCAAGTATCCTTCTGTTAGCTCTTTTCTTTTTAGTTCAGACACAAGCTGCACCACGGCATAGGTTTTAGTCCTAATTAGATGCTTCATTTGTTTTAAAATTCAGACCAATAATTTAATTTTTTTAAATTTAATAATCCAAAATTGTGTTTTCTAATTTATCCAGATACTAAATTCACTTTTACTCACTACTTTCAGAATGCTTTGCTTATGTCTTAAGTCATGTGTTGGGTGTTTTGTCCAGTTTACATGTATGTGTTATAATGTGTGTGGATGTCTTGCTAATCATGCTGTTGTAATGCCTCATTTCTTGTATGTAATGTTGGTAAAAAGCCCACGAGAGCTTATGTTGAATTGTTGTTTTAAATCATGCCGATGTTAAATAAAAATCTTGTTTTTTGTTGTCTTTGTCTTGTCTTGCTTTGTCTTGCCTTGTCTTGTCATGTCTTCACTTCCTGACTTTACATGGGCGCCAATTCCTTTGAAATTTGATTTTCGTTATGATATTGCCATAATCCTCTTTCTTATATGATGAAACATTCTGCAGTTGTTGTGAAATTTTTCGCCCACAAAGTTGAAAGTACATTAAATTGATTTCTGTATGGATTCAAATGATTGAGCACTGTTAATTAGAATACTTTTGTGATGCTTATAATTGAACAAAAGGTTCCAATGCCTGTTAAGTTACATGTCTTATTTCAGCCATTCATGATAATAATAATTCTCTTCATATTTTTTAAAAAGATGCTCTGATATCCTAAACGAAATTACTATCACTGAAAATGAAATTAAGGAAATTAATTCCATTTCTGTCAGTAAAGCCATTGTGCCTGATGGCATAAGTCATAGAATGTTTAAAGGCGTCATTGAAACAATAGGAGCACCACTAACAATTCTTTGTTTATTGATTGTTGAAGGATAACAATTTTCCAGATAAATTTAAACTTGCACACACTCTTCCTGTTCTAAAAAGGTGATTTACATGAGGTTGCCAATTATAGACCAATCTCTTTACTCAGCTGTGTCTCAACAATGTTTGAAAGATGATTTTTAAACAAGTGTATAATAACTTTGATAAAAACTTCTTTTTCATAAGTATCAATCAGGATTCCTTCCTGGTCACTCCACTATTTTTCAACTTGAAATGTATTATGGTATAGGCAGGTTACAGGTCACTGGAACAATCTCAAAATTGTATTGTATTTTGTGATCTACCAAAAGCTTTTGATTGGGTCTGGTACAGAAGGTTATTATTTAAATTGAATGAATATCTTTTTTCTCGTAATTTGATAAAATGGTTTGAAAATTTTCTAAGTAATTGAAAACACATGGTCCTTTAGCATGATACTTATTCACAAGAAATGATTATAAATGCTGGTGTGCCAAAAGGATCCATACTTGGACTCTCTTGTTACTAATTTATGTAAATGATATTGCTAATGGTATGAGTTCTCTCACCTCATTCTTTGAAGATGACTCATATCTGCATTATTCATCCCCTTATTGTACTGAAATAGAGTTTGTCGTGAATAATGATCAAATATAGCTACATAAATGGTCCAAACAATTGTTTTTAAACTTTAATCCAGAAAAACAGTGGCAGTGTTTTTCACAAACAAAAACTTGTTTATGAAAATATTGATCTCAAGTGTGTGGATTCTCATCACCATCTATGATAATACTTTCATCAAATATCAAATGGACTTGTCACATTGATAGCATTTTAAAAACAGCATCATCTTGAGTAGCTAATCTTTGAAAACTAAAATGCAGACTTAGCAGACAGATTTTATCAAAAACTATATTCAATTTATATCAGGCCTACCTAGGAGTATGCCAGACTAGTGTAGTCTGGGGTGGATGTTCATTGATCAGTTCAGAAAAATTCAAAAAACTACAGCTTGAAGTGGCAAGAATAGTTACAGGACTTCCAAAATACTCTAGTAGGCAATCTCTCTATTTTGAAACATGGTGGAAAAGTCTGCAGTCTAGATGAAGAGACAACAATTATTAACTCTCTACAACATTAAAACGAGCCAAACTCTGGACTATCTCATTGAAGTACTCCATCCTTCAGTATCCAAACAAACAAATTAAAACCTTTGATATTCAAATAATATAGTCTTTTGCAATTTCAGGCTAAATTCTACTAAATCATCTTTTAAACTTGCAATCTATACTACAAGTCATATATTCTTCCAACAATGGATTATTGTTCAAATGTATGGGGAAACTGCTAAATCTCAGCTTTACAGGATTTATATACTTAAGAAATGAGCAGCATGTGTAATTTTAGATGCAGCTATTGATCATCCATCAAAAGCATTGTTTACAGAACTCAAATGGTTCACAATATATATAATGCTAGATTTTCACAAGGCAGTTTTTGTATATAAATGTCCACATGGAACTGCACCAGAGTATCTTCAGGACTTATTCAGGCCTTTTTCAACACAATACCAGTTGAGATCAATTTCACATGGAAACCTTCTAGCACCAAGAACAGCGCAATTTAAAAAGAGCTTCCAATACTCTGGTACAGTTCTGTGGAACAAGCTTCCTCTACATGTAAAATCTGATGAAAATATTACAGTATTTAAGAAGAGATATCATGAGCATGTATGTGTTTCAAATAGTTAATGGAATTTAGTATTTTAATACTAAACATGTTAAAATAAACAGTAATTATTGCTATCTTTCATATAATGCACATTGTTATCTCTCCTTCAGAGTGCCTTAAGGGAGAATAGTCCTTGACTAATGAGCCACCCTCTATAAATAAAGTAGTATTATTATTATACCCTCAACAGTGGCCTTGTGGAACAATATTGAACAGGATGCTCAATGTAGCATGTCTTAAAGTGCTTTGAAAAAAAATGTTTTAAAGTCCAATTATCAGATCTAGTAAAATGCCTAATTTTATTAATCAAATACTAGATGTTATCCATGCTTGATTACGACATAATGTAAGCTTATGTAAAGCTGATCTTTACTGTATTCAAATTGTTGACACCCTTTCTTGTTCCTGTGGTGGGACTGAAACCACCATGCATTTTTTCATGTGCTATCTCAAGTACAGTAGACAACAGAGTTGTTGAGAAAATTATTCTCATTTCCATATCCGGCTGTTAGTTTAGATTTCCTGCTTTGGGGAAAGGGTAATGTCAATGAAAAATATCGAATTTTACATGTATGCAAATATATAGCTGCTACTGGACAATTTAAATAACTTACTCAAATCGTGAATAATGTCATTGTGCCCCAACTCTCTCTCCAAACTTTTTTAATTATTAGTCACTGTTGTCATGTTGAATATGTTGTAATATGTGCATTAGGGAGAGGACTAATTTAAGTTGTTAGAACTAGTGCCCAATCCCATTGTATCATAATGCAACAATGTGTTTAATCCAAAGCACATCTAATGAGAAATTTACTCCCTGATACAAGAATCAAAACTTCACCCACCATTACAGTTAATGCTGCTTTTACACATGAAGAGTTCAATCTTGGTAATAAGTCATTCTGGGTAAAATAGTCACCGTTTAAAAGGAAATGATGTAGATTTTGGATATGTTACGTAAAAGGCTGTGTAAGAAACTTGCATTGTAGCACAAGTTGTTTCAGACAGGTTTGATAGTTGTCAGTTCATAACTTCATGATATTGTTATATATTCGACTAAAATTAAACTGAAAAGTGAATGGAAATCACCTGCCATTTTAGTACCATTACCCCATTCTCAAAAGGGCATTTTCCATGGATGCTCCAAATGCTATCAACTGGTAATAGAATTTGTTTGACAATTCACATCTACTGAACTAGTAAACACACAGATTCTTCTCTTCAATGAATTGATTAACAGTTCATTCATTGAATTAAAGAATGCATAAAGACAAAGAAAAAATAGGGCCTAATAAGATTTAGAAATACAACAGAGATTTTTAATAGTAATAATCATGCATTTAATTTCATTTCAAAGTATTACAGACACATGTATCTAGTGAAAATGAATACTGAAAGAGTCTGTATCAAGGTTTTTTGTTTTGGAGTTTTTTTTTAATAGACTAGAGTATATCAAAACCCCAAGTCAACAACTTCCCATCAAGACTTTCTAATTAACAGCAACAATGGTATAAAAATTACAGTTACCACAACTACAGTTCTTGATAAAATAAGGTGTCCTTTAGATGATGTATGTTTGAAGATAATTGTCATGCCCTTTTTAGATTCTGGGAGAAACATTAATAATGGATACATCTTGCAGTACTCTGATTTTAAGGTCCAAGTTTTATTTTATATGTAATAGCTTGTGAGAATGACAATAACACAGATATAAATGGATTTTAATCAATTTTTTTTGTAGATATTTGACAGATATCTTGTATGATAACAATTGTATGGTTATAGCTTGGGTTGGAAACTATAATGTCCATTTAATACATCAATTGGAACAAAATATTAATTAATTAATTATGGATTTTAACCAAATTAGTACTGGGTATATCTTGACAGCATCTCGGATGAGTTTGTAGATCTTCTGTGATTTCAGGTTCAAGGTCAAAGGTCATGACCAACTTTTTATTGCCAACCTGTGGACATGTTAAATCAAACATAAAAGAAAAATTTTGTTTACCAACTTTTGTATGTTTAAGTTTTTCAAGAATATTTAAGACGGTTTCTATGCATTAAAAAGAGCATAGAATGAAGTAAGAAACAAACTTGTGAGTTCCAACAATTTCTTTGCAGCCATTATAGTCCGAGTCCCTTTGATGGCCTCTTATTAAGAAGTGGATTTGTCTGCTACTGTTAATTAATTAATTAGAGCATTCTTCATTTTTCAGATGCTTCAATTTATTTTCTGCTATTTTCAGGATACAATCGGCAGTATACAGTTAATCAAGATTTTGATGGATACTGGAGTGATGGAACCTATGCCAGCAATGAAGTTGGAGTTTGGGGGCCTTTTGAGCCAAATACAAGAAAAGGGCAATGCACATATGTGTCAGTATCCACCAATTCAAGTTGGAACAGTCTGTGGTACATGAATAGATGTGACCTAGTGATGGCCTCAGTCTGCCAGTTACAACCTTGCCCATCTGGTAGGGTGCATTTTTATTTTGTGAAATGATTACTCAAGGTGATAATAGTAGGGCTGAAAAACTTTTAATAAACATACATTTTTTGCTGATTTAGAAATATTTCACAAAAATTGTGCTTATATTAAATAGAAAAATAGTTGGAAGCAAATTTAGGTGTGGATTGGGGGATGCAGTTGAACCAGTTTTCCATTTAGCAATGGTCATTTTAACATGCTGGAGCATATTATGTTATAATGCTATCCATCTATCAATTTATATTTCTCCTATTTTATTTCTGCACTATACCATATATACTCACTTATAAGATCAGTACAACTGCAAACTGCACAGACCCAGATCTGCTGTCGCACATTTGGGTCTGCAATTTTTTAATAATCAGTAGAGCAAACGACAAGGACCCTGACCTGCAGGTGCATTATGCTATGGCAGATCAGGATCTTTGTTGTTTGCAGTTAGACTGGACTTATAAGTGAGTACATACAGTAACTTAAGTTCTCTACCATGTATCATTGAAAAATGTTGTGGCTGGCTTGCACTTGGGCTAAAGAAGAAGCTTATTGATTTCAGGGTCAAGGGCGGTGACTGAAATATTAGTTCTGCATCACTGACCTTGATCAAACTTTGTAGATGGCTTGCATGTGGGATAAAGAAGAATCCTGATTTTGGGGTCAAAGGTAAAAGGTCACTCTGACTGAAAGAAGAACTTTTATATAACAGACCTGGACCAAAAGTCTTTGGATTGTTTGCACTTAGGATAAGGAAGAAGTCTGTCGGATTTGGAGTCAAAAGGTAAAAAATCAAACTCACAGTAACTGAAAGAAGAATTATTTTGTCACGATAATATTAGTACAACAACACAGACCAAGATCAAACTTTGTGGAAAGTTTGATTTTGAGGTAAGAAAAAAACCCCATTGGGTTTTGGGGTCAATAAGTCAAAGTTAAAGATTACTGTAACTGAAAAAAATATTGGTTTCCACCCAATATTAGTTATAGGTCACAATTGCTTGTAGAGTCACATAAGTTGTATTTAGATGTTTCAGTCCATGGTTCAAGGAAACCCTAAAGTGTACAGTGACTGGTATCACATGAATAAAATTGAATTTACAGTACACATGACTTGCATCTGATCCAGTAGTGATGGGAATCAGTTGAAATTTCTAGACTGAAGATTGGTTCATTATAACCAATTGGTCACCAGTTACAACTAGCTAACATTTTTAGCAAAACTGGTATGGAATGACTTGAATGACGTGATTGCAACTACCAGATTTATATAAAGACTGTTCCTATTGATTGTTGGCAGCTGAGTTTAATCAGTCACAATAAATTTGACATAGGCCGTACTCTTGTAAATATTTGAGGGGAGCCTAGTGTGAATGATTATGTCATGTAAATGTCAGCTTACAATCAGCAGTGAGTGTAGGAACATAGTGGTCCTGTGCCAGCCTGCAATCAGCAGTCAATGTAGAAACATAGTGCTCCTGTGCCAACCTGCAATCAGCAGTGGGTATAGGAACATAGTGCTCCTGTGCCAACTTGCAATCAGCAGTGGGTATAGGAACATAGTGGCCCTGTGCCACCCTGCAATCAACAGTGAGTATCGGAACATAGTGGTCCAGTGCCAGCCTGCAATCAGCAATGAGTGTAGGAACATAGTGGTCCTGTGTCAGCCTGAAATCAACAGTGAGTACAGGAACATAGTGGTCCTGTGCCAGCCTGCAGTCAGCAGCCACTGTAGGAACACAGTGGTCCTGTGCCAGTCTGCAATCAGCAGCCAGTGTAGGAACACAGTGGTCCTGTGCCAGCCTGCAATCAGCAGTGAGTGTAGGAACACAGTGGTCTTGTACCAACCTGCAATCAGCAGTGAGTGTAGGAACATAGTGGTCCTGTGCCAGCCTGCAATCAGCAGCCATTGTAGGAACATAGTGGTCTTACATAAAAAAAAACAAAAAACATGCAGAAACCTTAGTTTCATCATCAGAAAATGCAACACTGTCAAAAGATGCTTAAAAGGATCAGCATAGTGATTTTCCACATAATCTGCTATAGTTATAAAATACTAGGAGTTTGCATTGAAAAGAACTGTATGGCCAGGCTTGTATTTACTGGATTGAACTGGAAACTACAGATCCAGATCTGCCATCAAATAATGCACTGGTATATCAAGGTCTGTGCATTTTCTTAAGACTAATCAGTAGAGCAAACAATACAGACCTTGATTTGCAAGCACATCATGCAACAGCAGATCAGAGGTTGTCTTGTTTGTAGTTGGATTCAACTTGTATACATGTATGTACAGTAGCTGCGTGTTGATTATTTAGGTCACTTTCAGAAACAGTGCACAATATCCTTAATTCTGCATCACAAGACCTGTCCCAAATTTTGGGGATCACTTGCTGTTACAGTAAGAAAAGAGCGTCTTGAGATATTTGGGATTAAAGGTGAAGGTCACTTTGACTTAAAAGAAGAAAATGCTTTCTGTGGAAAATTGTTACTTGCTTGTCTTCATAGAAGACTTTTAAACATGGGGTGTGTATAAATGTGCCATTCATGGTACTCTTGTTAATCTTCGCAATAATGTTTCCTCTGTGGCATCCTTGGTGTATAAAAATACCCACTGAAAATTAGGATAAAAGATTGCTGTAGTTTATTTTAGACTGAATTGAGCATACTCCAATCTGACGTACTGAATAGAGTGCATTTTCTGAGATGATTAATATCATTGGCTGTCAGATTTGTTTTACAGAGTTTAATTTGCTTGATCAGCAGTTGAGATCATGGATAGCAAACATATAAAGTGAAGAATAAAAAAGAAACAAAAATTCGACAGAAATGACCTTCTGGATTTATTTTCAAAGCAGCAAGGAGAAATAGAGACTTGAGTGTCTGTATTGAGTGTGCTATATTTATTTTATATGTGCAAATCTCTGGTGCTCATATAACTCCTATATATGTGTAATTCCTTTACAAACAGATACATATTGGCAAGTTTCTATCCAAGGCTTTTGTAGCGTCCTGGCACCAACTTTAATGTATTTACTTGTATGGGCAGTGTCTAGGCCTTTTTCCCTACAAGTATTATCACATAATGGATTTTGTCACACCTACTGTGTACATCTTTATAACGGTGCCTCATTTCCCTTTTACATGAAGGATTTTTGTGTGTAATATAGACATTCTAGTGCATTTCTGTATTTCTTCGGTTCTGGTTGGACAAGTACAGGTCAGTGCTTTATACATGGTTTATTCACTCACCTCCTGCACATGCATGTTTCTATAGGCGACCCTTAAGCATTTAGTCACTTGTTTATGTAGCCTAGACGACTTCATAAATTAGGTTTGGGCTACATTATTTACATGTGTGTTATGTCTTTATTCTCTGAAGAACTGCTTATATATGTATAATTCCGTCCTTTCTTCTATGTAAAGGTGAGTTTTTTTACCATGGTAATTTTAGCCTTGGAACACAGTGCTTCAATGATTCTACCTGTACAGGCCATCCTTGGCCTTACCTACAGGTAAGCATTGTAATTGAAATTGTCTGCTACTGTATCACTTTTTCCAGGTAACCATCATTTGGTATAGCTATGCGCCCACACAGTATTCAAATGTCACATGTGGGGGCACACTGGTTTATAAACTGGTGGTATTGTCATTAGATTTTACTTGTATGCTTCATTGCTTTATTAGACTCATCAATTTCTGGGTCACCCATTGAATGAGTTAGCTGTGCATGAACATTGCGTTATAAGACAGGTGCAGGGCTTTATCCATTTTGCTCTGTTTTGTCATACAGATTAGAACAATGGGCAGAGTACAAACAACTTACAGCTCAGAATGAAGATGTCACCGGTCTGCATGCTGATTGTTTCCTCAGTGTGAATCTTTATGGGAACAAGGGAGATAATTCAACTTACCCTTTAGCCACAAAGCGCCGGACATTGACACACTCGGAAACAGCTCTGGCACCCAAGTCACTACCACAGGACTCATCATTTTTGGAACTCCTCTTACCTTGCCTCCTTGGGGTCCAACTTGATTACAGGCTCAATCAGTAACAGTCCGGGCTTCCAATACGTCAAACCCGACTTTTGCAGACATGTATAGGGACTAGTCTAACTCCTCATGATACTCTTTACGACATGATACCATGAGTAGATCCTCATGCCTCAACAGAAGTTGCGGTTTCTAATTCAGATTGTTCTGTGAGTTTAGTGAGTGACAGGCCTTGTCCCTCTTCACCAGGTAAGTCTCATATGTTACAGGGGACTGTAGCCTCACTCCATACAACCAAGATGATTTTACTTGTTCTACCAGTACTGTCATCTATTCTACCCTACACGAGGGCACTGGAAGATTATGCCTTCTGAGCCTCCATTGAGGACTTTTTCTGCCCAAGGAGCTTTGTCCTCCTCCTCCGACTCCATCAGTAACATGCACCAGCATCAGCTGATCTTACGACAAATGGAAGGGTCTGACTTTAGTTACATTCACAGTCTGGGAGAGTTACATACTTTCTGGCCCACCTTCATCATCAGATTGTCTGCGGTTCTAAGATTTGCACTCGCACCAGCTTTTCATTTGGAACCCCAGCATTGACAGTGATCTCGCCGCATTGGAGATTACATAGCCACACACCATATGTATGGAACAGATGGCCTTTGCTGACACTGCACAGTTAGTGGGCAATATTGTTACTGTGACTTCACTGTTGGACTTGTGTTCTTTCTGGCTATCTTCCAACTGATGGAACATAGCTTATCTTCTCCCAGTCAGAATATCTCAGGGCATTCATGGGAGTTGGTCTCAAGCTAAGAGCATGGCCTTTATCCTCTACCTTATGATTAATGTCCCGATGGATAAAGTACGCTAACAAGCCATCAAGGAGACACATTTCCCTCTCTTCCACAACCACATTGTCGATACAGGGATAGGACGGGGAATGAACAAAAGGACCCAAGGGCCACTCATAGGACACGAACCTCTGAAAGTCATCCTATCGAAACTCCAACAATTGCATACCATGTGGATATAGCATAAAGAAGGTTCTATCGTTCGTTCCACAGCTTTTTCTTGGTCCCAACGGCAATGACATGCTACATCTGGTAATCGGCCTAAGCACTCTCAATCCATTTATCCACGTCCCTTGGTTTCCGCTGGAAACACTACAGCGCATTTTGAATGATATCCATGAAGGAGACTATGCCATCACTGTAGGTTTAGATAGCGCATACCTTCATGTCTCTATTCATCAGGCTCTCAGGACGTTACTGCAATTTGCCCTACAACATCATTAATCAATTCAGGGCATGCCAGTTGAGGCTCAATGTCTGGCCTGGGGTCTTTCCTCATATGACGAATTGAGTAATGGCGCTTGTCCAGACCATTTCTATGGTGGCAACATCAAAATATTTGGACTTCTCATCAACAAGGAAAAATCCGACCAAGTAGCATCTCAGCGATTCATTCACCTAGGTATGGACTTCAATACACAGGTACCATATTTTGTCTTCCTCAGGACTGGGCATTGAAACGACCCATGGTAGTACCTTACTTTTGAGGAGTTCTATCCACATGGGATTGCTCAATGTGGCAGCAGACATCATTGTCCTAGGTCACATTCTACTGCATTGCTACTGTTTTTTCTGCACAAATGTTGTCCTCATGTTTGCTCAATGGACCATCCTCTCAACATCTGCACCCAGTTGAGGTACCATTGGTGGAATTGGGAGCAACCTAACTTGATTAATGGTGAGTGTGCATCTACGTGTCTACATACTCAAGATTACAGTATATACTGATGCATGTATGAAAGGCTGGGGAGCCTGCCACTACCATCATTTCAGGATGCCACTGGTGCATGCTCTCCTCAGGAATGACCTCTTCATATCAGTAATTCTGGAGAGGATGGCCATTGTGGAAGCCTTTCATTGGGGTAAGAATATATAGATGGCAAGGGAGTTCTCATTCTGTCTGACAACTCTCTAGTGGTGACTTCTCTCAACAACAATGATTATCTCAATCCTACAATGGTGATTTATCCCCCTGCAGCAAGGAGGACCCCATTCCCCAGACCTTTGTGTCATGGTGTGGGACTTATCTCAAATTACAAGGAGGAACTCAATCCTACAATGGTGATTTATCTTTAACAAGGACTACCCCAGCCCCTAGACCTTTGCATCATGGTGTGGGACTTGTCTCCAACAGCAGGAAGGAACTCAATCCTACAATGGTGATTTATCTTCAACAATGAGGAGGACCCCAGTCCCCAGACCTTTGTGTCATGGTGTGGGACTTTTTGAAGTGGTGTCATGAACAAGCCATACAAGTTCACCATATCCTGGGACTCCTCAATGCACTGACCGACCCTTCATCATGGAATATTCGACTAGTACAGAAGAAATGGTTTCTCCATCCCTCGGTTCTCGCTCAGATCTGTACCCACTGGGACCGATCATTGGTGTTTGCAACAAATGGGGATTCCAAAAACCCCATCCTTTGTTTCTCCTGTGCCGGACCCAACAGCTTGGGCATTGGATGCCCTATTTTTGGATTGGACCAATCTGAACTCATAAACCAACCTCAACCGTCTGATTCCAAAGTGATTCAGAAAGCAAGGATAATGAGCCTGTAGCCTCATCCTCATCTCACCACTTCGTCATGTTGAGTTGTGGATTAACTACCTCATCAATCTTGCATTGGAAACCCCACAGAATTCTGGTTTTCCTTCATCAACTCATATAACCATGATAGTAGTTGTTTCAGCCTTGTCCAGGATCCCGAACCTGCACATCTGGATCATCTCAAACAGACCCTCCAAATTCAACATTTTTGCAACCAGTCATGGAGAGAATCACTCAGGCACAATGGGCCTCCATTCCAAAATCATATGAAGACAATGGCACAGTTTCACCCAGTGGTGTGCAAACAAACAAACTCTCCAGGCATTGATACGACAGATAGCTAACTTCCTCCTCTGGCTCATCGAAGAAAGCAAGTTAGCACTGAGTACAATCCAAGGTTAATGCTCCAAGATTGCCAACACCTTTTGTCATTATCGGAGAGATGATATCTGACAAACCCAGGACTTATCCAACCTTCTCACCAACTTTGTGTATACATAGCCAGAAATGTTAACCCTAGGCCCAAAGTGGAACTTATCTTGGGTATTAACCTGGCTGGATAAGACACCTTTTGAACCATTTTCAATGGCATCTCTGGCACTCCTTCTTCTACAAGACCTGCTTCCTCATGGCATTAACAACAGCAGGCAGAATTTTCGAAAGCAAGTTCAGACAAGACGGGTCAGTCTTATTCATGACGGCATCCTCTTTTATTGCTGAGAACTGTCTCTTCCATGGGTAGCTAAACTTTTGTCATGAACCCTCTGTCTCTGCTGGCCATATCAACTAAGGCCACCTACAAGACCCAATCCAGGTTTTCATGTGCTTCATTAATACGAACAGAACTGTTGCGTCAAGGGAGAATATGCCTCTTTCTACTTCTCATAAAAGGACAGAAATATCGATTGGAACAGAATGTCATGTTCTGGAGTAAGAGGGTTATTTGTTCAGTCTATAGAGAAATAACCCCAGCTCAATGAACTTTTATGTACTTTGGTTCAAGAGGTTCGAGCAGTTGCCACCAACCAAGCATCAGACCTGAACTGTTCACTAACTGACATCAGAGATTGGAGTCCACATTTTCTTGCTTTAATCTCCAAGATCTGTCATCCCAGAGAGGCCAATTCAATCCAGTAGGACCTATATTCGCAGCTCAACAGGTCTCCCTTCCAGATTTATTGACAGCTTCTTAAGACGCGGCTTCACAACTTCCACTGGATCTGCAGGAGGAAATTTTGTCCGTTTTGAAGCCATGCCCTGACAGATGGAGTCTCCTCCAGTCAGGTTACCTAGAAGCTGTCTCACTCTCTTAGGTGACTGGAGATAGTATCTCAAGTGTAAGGGGATGTACTTCCCTCCACCTCTTACCTATTCTCCAAAGGTATTATGATTGCATAATGTACTTGAAGAAGAAACCAATTTTTCGTAGTAAAATATGTATCTTTGAAAATACTTACCCAATCATAATACACATACACCCTCCAGCCTCCCCACAGTTACATCCATTGGGAGCATGCCATCTGTTCCAGTAATTCACTGTGCAGCCAAGTCTTATATGTAAGGGGAGATAACTGCCCAGCCACCAGATAGGTCAGCAGACAACTTTTAGCTCCCTTTAACTAATCTGGGAGGGCTGGATTTGTGAGGTAGTGGTATTCCTCCTAAGGTATTATGATTGGGTAAGTATTCTGAAGAAACATATTTTACTAGGAAAAATTGGTATGTCTGGGATGCTAAGGAAAAAATTCACAAAATCTTGCCTGAGTGAAGGACTGAGGTAACTTGAGTCAAATTTAAACAGGGTGTCCCTTGTCATAATTGGATTATCTGTGGATTAATGCAGTTCATAATTCAAAGGATATATCCAGGGGGAGATATTACTAGGATGTGCTTTTGATTGTGATGGGTAATTAATAGTTTTTGAGGTTATTTTTCTTGAGTCCATATTTTTGTTTTCTAGAGTCCATATTGGTGTTTCTCTTGAGTCCATATTAATAGGTTGCAGGATGTAGCAGTCACTTTTCCAGCAATGATAGTGGCAGTATCAACAGTTTGTTAAGATTTTGATTAAAGTTTTCATAAACCTTTCGATAGATCCTCATCATATTTAGCATGGAGCATGATGAAGCTAAGACAGTTTGTTCTGCAACATGCTCATTTACTCCAGTCACCTTGTCATCGAAGTCACAATCATAGAAAATCTGTATTTAAGATTTGGTTCAAGTTTTTTCTTTTGCTTATTTTACCTGAATGCCTTGATGGATGTTGTTCATATTTTGGATGAAACTTTATGAAAGGAAGACAATTCTATCTGCAGTATGCTATCTTACCACTTAAGGTCAAGGTCATATTTGTTTAATTCTTTCTAAAAATTTTCTTGTTTCCTAAACCCCATGATGGACTCGTATTATACTTTTGATTAATCATTTTGAAGTCCAGACAAATGTTTGCTCAACCTATTGACCATGGTTTGGATTGGTGCTTTATGGCACTGCAACACAAGTAGGTAATTTAGTGCAGAGACAACAATATTAAAGTACCTTGCCAAAGGACACACCATGGTAGCTGACCCATGTTGGTCTGATGGTAGGATTTAAACCGACACTGTTTCAGTCATGAGTTCAGCATGCTCACCGCTGAGCCACCACATCTCCAATGTTAATCATGCATGAAGTCAAGGTCACACATTTTACAGCAGTGCTCCAATCATGGGCTTGACATGCAGGCCCAGGCAATC
Source organism: Megalonaias nervosa (assembly GCA_016617855.1). Taxonomy (NCBI): domain Eukaryota; kingdom Metazoa; phylum Mollusca; class Bivalvia; order Unionida; family Unionidae; genus Megalonaias; species Megalonaias nervosa. The sequence continues at coordinate 39,225 of JAECUM010025892.1, read as the reverse complement.
TTGTTAGACTTAAGACAGCTTCATTAATAAGACACTGGTAGTTTTCTGTATCCATTATTAAGTAAGACTACCATATTAAAAATGCATGTTCTTTTTCATCCCAATAAATGTGAATTTATCTCCAAAACCATTTACAATGGAAATTATGATTAAAACTTGGGATTTTTGCTGGAAATTGGGAATTATCATATATATGCATACAGTTTAGCCTTTTCATCCAAAATTGCAGCTAGGTTTTAAAATTTTGGGGTACATATCAGTGATTAAAGATCTACCATATGTACTTGCTTATAAGCCCAGTCAAACCGCAAAAAGCAAAGATCCTGATCAGCTGTAGCATAATGCACCTGCATATTAGAGTCTGTGTTGTTTGTTCTACTGATTACTCTTAACAAACTGCACAGACCCAGATCTGCTGGCACATTATGCACTAGCAGATCGGGGTCTATGCAATTTACAGATAGACTCATCTTATAAACAAGTATATATGGTAGTAGGTTATGATACAGAAGACAATAATTGTTGAAAGGATTTTATTTGCAATCTCACTGATAGGTTGCTAAATCACTTGTATGGCTCCATTGCCACAAATATGGTATATTCTATTTTTAGATACCAAGAGATGTTACAGTGGACTATGCATTGGAATGAAGAATCTGTGCAATGGAAAGGATGACTGTGGTGATGGATCTGATGAAATGGCGTGTGGTATGTTCAGCTATTTTTTTCTACCCATATGAAGTCAAATTCAACATGTTTTGAGCGTTTTCTTTATCCAAAATTTTAGTTCCTTTTATTCCATTTTTTATCTCTTCCTGTAGCACTATTCAAAATCATATTGCCCCTTTTATTCAGGATATTGACTGTGGATTCTTGTTTCATGACCTAAAGATTACATATAATTCTCAAACTCAAGCTCAGCTCATAATTATGATGACTGATTGGCTGATATCAAATCACTGACCAACCACACAATTCTTATGTCTGATTGGTTAGCATAAGGTCACTGACCAATCAGATTTGAGAATTTTGAATTTAGTCCCTGATAGAATTTTTTCATAATTGTCCACAAGAAACTGTCCTGATTCTGTCAGAATGTGCGGAGAGTTGGTGGAGACCTTTTTCCAAATCCACTCCACTGTTTCCACCCTCACTGCAAAGTGTGGGGAATAAAAAAATCACATAAGCTGTGCTGTATATGTTGTCCAATAGAAAGATATAAATTTGGTTATCCCTTTGTTCCTCAAATACTTCCTGTGGATTGTTGGTCAGTATAACATAGAACAACAATTCTAAAATCTGGAGTTGGGATCGATGCAGAAAATTCTCACAAAGGTTTCAAATGAATAAAATCCCGTTGCAGGTAATCATTTAGTGTACAGTCAGCATCAAACTTGCTTTTCATGGGATATCTTTTGTGGTGGTACAACACCATGCACTCAACAAGTGAAAACTTCGCTGTCATGGCAGGCTAGATGATTTTGGCTGTTACTTTCAACAGTGGCAGTGACATTGTGTTATGACATTAGTTCTGTATCATATGCATTAGAAATGTATGTAATAGCAGAGATATTTACCACTGAATACCAAAAAATATCTATCCACAAAGTTCATATGGTTTGATGCTTTTAATAACTAACTAAAGTCTTGTTTAGTAAATGCTTAATTTTGGAAGTTGAACTAGAAATTGAACACTTACATGATTGGATTGAGCTAATAATATTATTGACGTTATGGTTTTGTTAGGCTGATAGACAAATTGTTTTTACATGAATTTAAGAGACTTGCTAATTTTTAAGGCCTGATTCTTTAAGTTTTGTAATTTTTTTTTATACATGCAATTGAACATCATGGTGAAAACACTGATGTACATATAACTTTCAATTGGTAGGGGACACTTGAGGAGGATATAACAGAATTTACTCTTTTGAGTTTAAATAAATGTTTAGTATTTAAAGATGGCATTCACTATGATATGGCTTAAAAAAAAAACAGGAAGGGCATGGATTGCAAGCAAATTTAGTGTGGGTAGTTATTTTTTGTCCTACTAATACAAGATTGACAAAAACTTGAAAAATTATTAATATTAGAGATTCCTGAAAAGATGTTTTTTTATTCTTGGCTTGAAAGTCCTTGAAATTTGTCAGCATGCATTGTAATGTCCTTCAATTAAATGTACGAGTATTTGATTGTCAGTTTCACTATGAAAAATTCTGATTTTTGCTTCATAAACTTTATAATGAAATAATGCAGAAAAGAACAGTAAAACAAACTTTTGTAATATCTGTATGTTTTTTACTTAGTGTTGAAATGAGCTTTTTGTTATATTTACTGTGTCTATAACAACTTGCAGTTTCACAGAATAGTTTTTACTACAATGGGGCAAGTGGAACTATTCGTAGCCATGACACTGGAAGCTACTATCCAGGCAATACCACACGTCACTGGATAATTGAGGGAGTGGTTGGTTCACAAATTCAAATTATGGTAACTTCTTTTCTATAATAGTGTGATTTATTTAAATTAAAGTCAGGAAGAAAAAAAACAGGTAAAGACTCTTACAGTCCCATGAGCTGCTTGCAAAGACATATAATTTTGTTCAAGTTTTGCAAACTAACTATATGATGAACCGAACTTATAAATATTAAATATTTGAGAAATTGTAAATATTAAATAATGGCAAAGACTTAACGTCACCGATTGATATTGCTCAGCGTTAGTTAGGGACTGCCTGACATTGTGATGTACATGTATCCCTGTTGTATCATGCCGATATCTTTGGTGGTGGTGGTGAACCAGAATTTACTTGGAAAGAAAATAAATTTAATATCGGACAATAAATATGTTTAGGTTATTTATTATGTCATGCAATGGAAAGAAGAGAAGGAGGAAGTTGACAAATGACAATGGCAGTAATGATGATAACAATGACACTGATAATAATATAAACAAAAGATGATGATGTGATGATGATTGTGATAAATGGACAGCTGTCTGACAAGTAGATAATTTATTAAGTAATGACAGTGGCATGGGAATACAACTTTTTATATGTAAAGCTTGTCTTGCTTTGTCTACAATTAGAAGTTGGTGTTACTGAATTGTCATGAATTTTTATTTTTAAAGATTCAGGATATAAAATTATTAGTGGACTGGATTTTAGAAAGATTGATGTAATAGCATTTGTTTTTTATAATTGGTTTCTACTTTGTGATTGGTTGTATTTCAGTACCTGGTGTAAATTTCCTATTCAGGAGATTTGCAGACCTGCCAAACTTATAGTTTTGCCATAAGTCTTATGGAAATGACCCTTAAAATACGGACTTACAGAATTAAAGCGTAAATTATGGAAATATGCTTGTTTATGGTATAATCCAGATACTGGCTTGTCCTTGTTTGATATGGATCTGGTTTTATATTATATTAAGTGCAATTAGTCAGGTAACCAGACTAGCTTTACCAGAGTGCCTTAGACACTTTAGACTATGCACATTTCATGATGCAAACGTCTGCATGATCAAGCTGTTACTTTTTTTTTTCTAAATGTCATCCAACAAGGGACATGTCCAGATGAAAGGGACAACAAAGCTTTGAAAATAGGTCAGAAGAATTAAAGGGAATATTCAGATGCTTGTGGAAGAAAGCATTACATATAGTGGACATCATGTGTTGATTTTGTAGAGTTTGTTATTTGGTGGGAAAGATGATTGCTGTCACCATGACTTTGCCTGAAGGACTTTAATTTTAATGTAGCAATCAAAACACATGGCAAAGTGATGAAATGAAGGACATCATTTATTTTTAAAGACAAATGAGTTTGATATTAAATTCTTTAGTGTATTTATGCTGAAACTTAAATCTTGCAAATAAATTACAAATTAGTTTTGAGAAGAATTTGAGCAAGTATACCCAGTTTTAATATGTATTAATAAATGTCTCAGCATGTGTATTGCATGTTGAATTTTATGTTCATCAAATGCTGATGTATTTAGGTTAGATGGTAGACAGAATGTTCAACATGTTGATAGTCACTAGTATTGTTAATATTCTGCTAGCCTTATTTTGTCTCTTTTTCATGCTGCCACCCCTCTACTTCCATTCTGTTGTTGTTGTAGGGTTTAACGCCATTTTTCAGCACAAGATAGGCTATACATGGTGGCCAGTATAAATAGTGGAGGAAGATCCAGGGAAAACCCCGGAAAGAACCACCGACCCACGAGAAGGTACTGGCAAGCTTTCTCACTTAGCCACATTGGCCGAATCCGAGACTCGAACCCATGCAGACAGAGGTGAGATGGCAGTGATCCGTAATGGTGAGCGCTTTAGACCACTCGGCCACTTGGGGCCCAGCTTCATTTTGTATAATGTATATAATGCTAATAAATTGCTACAGACCATTTTTTGATTTTTGCTGAAAGTAGACTATGAGTCTTCTTTGCTACATTGGCTTTTTTATCATCATTCCTGATTGTAATTAATAGGGTGTGAATTGTTACATTGGCTTTTTTATCATCATTTCTGATTGTAATTAATAGGGTGTGAATTGCTACATTGGCTTTTTTATCATCATTCCTGATTGTAATTAATAGGGTTTGAATTGCTACATTGGCTTTTTTATCATCATTCCTGATTGTAATCAATAGGGTGTGAATTGTTACATTGGCTTTTTTATCATCATTCCTGATTGTAATTAATAGGGTGTGAATTGCTACATTGGCTTTTTTATCATCATTCCTGATTGTAATTAATAGGGTGTGAATTGCTACATTGGCTTTTTTATCATCATTCCTGATTGTAATTAGTAGGGTGTGTTTTGCTACATTGGCTTTTTTATCATCATTCCTGATTGTAATTAATAGGGTGTGAATTGCAACATTGGCTTTTTTATCATCATTCCTGATTGTAATCAATAGGGTGTGAATTGTTACATTGGCTTTTTTATCATCATTCCTGATTGTAATTAATAGGGTGTGAATTGCTACATTGGCTTTTTTATCATCATTCCTGATTGTAATTAATAGGGTGTGAATTGCTACATTGGCTTTTTTATCATCATTCCTGATTGTAATTAATAGGGTGTGAAGGCAAGAGATTGTATATTGTAATACCCCGTGTGTTATGTATCGAAAAGACCAGACTTCAGGACTTAATGCTTTTTATAAATAATAAAAGTGAGATAGAATATGCCTTTCAATATTGCATAGTGACTTTACATCAACACAGTGTTTGTCACAACACTATCAACTTCTGATAACATAGAGCAGTCTTGTTTGTCTAAATGCCAAAAGACGATGTTGTAATACACCATATTATGGTGAAATTAATTATATTATTAAATTCATGCATATATTAACAGCTAAATTTATTAGATTGACTGTAACACATTCTGACATAGTAGCGTGATCTCAATGAAAAAAATAATTTTAGTACTAGCGTACTCGAGCAGTGTGGCAGGAGATAGCAGCAGCTTTATAAAGAATTATAATATAATATTTATAAAGCATTTGAATTCAATAGCAATCATATAATAAATCTATTTAAAATTTCCCACAACAATTTGATTCAGTTTGGGGGTTTTAAAGTGCCAAAGTTAATATCGGTTATGTAAAAATATATAATGGATGGTTTTAGAATACAAATCTGAAATTCTTTTGTACTTAGATGTTCATACTTTGCCACTCTTACAGCTATCTGCCAGTGCACTGTCTGCACACTTTAGTTAGCCATTCAATGTTTGTCCTTCTCAGGGCTAGCCATGTCAGTAACCAAGTCAACTGTTCAAACTGCATGGAAAAATCCCTCAGAACACAAAATTTAGACAGAATTAAGTTGTCCTTCAGTGTCCGTATTGTGCGTTTTTACTTTTAATCTTATTTGTATATTCATACCTATGATTACGTAGAACTGAACAAAACAGACAAGTGGATTTTGATGCGAATCGAGCAAGAGTACAATATACTGATGATGCAATGAGTCATAATACGGTTAATACGGTTAGAAATAGTCCCTATCAAATGCATATTATTTTGCACATTAAAGTAAAATAACAAGTTCTACATAACCAAGAATTTACAATAATGAACAGTAACATTAGTTCTAACTTATTGTTCAACAAAAGTCTGACAAGAGAAATGTGATTCTTCGGCTGGGTACATTGATTCTATCACTATCCTGCATATCCACTGCTTCGGTAACAAAACTCCACCAGATGGTTGAAGTCACTAATTTATGGACTAACATCATATTTCTGACTTTGATATTCCAAAACCATGGAAGGTAAGGTAATTCATTTCCTAAATGATTCATGAGAAATTCAGCATGACACATGCATGGTCCAACATGGAATTGAATAGGGAACATTAACTGCTAACATGCAAACTTCTTTCCACTTAATGTTGATGTCCCAGAGCTTGTAGAACTATTGATGTCTTTAGATGAATTCCTTGAAGAATTCATTAATACTCATGACAACAGTGTGACATTACGAGGACCAGAGCAAGGTTTTATACTCACATTTAGTATAAAATGCAGAGTACACATTTATAAGAGATGCAGATGGTGATCTAAACAATAGTGGGTGGGTAGCATATGTTCAGGAATGGAAGAAGTAATTCATGCGAGGTAGAAGTTTTTAGTGACAGATAAAAATGACATGATCAAATATGCCAAAGTCTTGTATGTCAAACATCATCTCTCATCTCAACATTTAACATCAAATAATCTTTACACATTAATTGGACAATATTTATGAATGCAAAACTCCATTCACAATACCCTTAAGGTATTACAATATAGTGAACTGCATCATGTTTTTCTGACTTTGTTTCATGTTTTTACATTATAATTATTAGTATTATTATTGGAAAAGGAATGTAGTTCTTAATAGTGCCTAGTATTTTGGTTTGTTGAGTTAGGTATTACAATATATATGGTTCTCTTTGATGGAGATTGAATCTTGTGTCAGGCAGGCACTTCCATATATGTGGAATTGGAAAAAGGAAGTGTCTTCTAGATTTAGACCAGTCTGTGTCAAACGGAAAAGATGTTACTCTTAATTGGGTGAATTGTCTCATACAGAATATGGCAATTAATTGTACAACTTTTAAAATGAACTTTCTTAAAGTTTGGAAATTGTAGGTGCTGATTCCTGTCCAAATAAATGGCTATAGCTTGATTGAAAACCTTGCTTAATTTTCTACATTTTCACTCTTGGGTTTTCTGATTATTTATTTCTTCTAATTTAGTTTAATAGATTTGAGACAGAAAAAGATGTGGATTATTTGGATATACGGGAAGGAGGGCCCACCCTTGCTACTAGCAGACTGGTGGGTCGTTTTTCTGGTACCCTGCCAAATTCTTACACAAGAATTGTCAGTAGTAACAACTTCCTTATTGGCAGTTTTATCAGTGATGCGGACAGAAACTATGGAGGATTTGAATTTCAGTGGTCAACAAGTAAGTACAGGACATCTTTTAATTTCTTGATTAAACTACAATTGTCCCTTGCTATGAAGCTCCTTAATATAACACCATCCCTCTTTCAACATATGTATGGCCATGGATCCCATTAAATTACTTGAATTTTGTTTCATCACTGCCATTTGATCAATATCACTGGACAATATACTGAGGCCATCATGTGTAGACAGTCATATGCTATATAAAATGAGTTATTTCCCCTCAACTCAGAACAAAACACAAATGGACTTTTGTGTTTATTATATTCTCCACCTCCCTTTCATGCTTTCCATGTAGTTTTAGCTATGCAGTGTGAAATGTAAAAAAAAACTAATTTGGATTGATAAAGATTTGATTTGACAATACCAAAGTGTGAATAAAAATAAAAAGAAACTAAATAGTTCCAGTCGTGGTATGTGATACAGAAATTATGAATTGAAACAACTTTGTTAAATGGCAGATCAGCCATATTGAAGAAATGGGTATGTAATAAAGACAGATTTATATTCATAGATTATCAGTTGCCTCATTATATTTGTTACCATTCATTGCAATCTTTTGAAATAAACTTCCTAGCTATGGAAATACTCCTTTTGTATTATGGATATGGTCTTGGATCCCATAAAATTTGTTAAATTGTTACATATAGGGACTTAAACTATGTAACAAGACAAAAAAAGATAAAACCCAACAAGCATTCAAATTTTCAAAATAAATATTTATTTCCCTAAAATATACAATCATATAAAGTGTAAGCATTAAATATAATTTACAGTGTATGAATTACTAGAATATCTTAAATTGTACTATCAATTCTCACTAATCCAGAAACTATTCAAGGGCATTCCGAATAAAGGTTTTAATGTGTTTATGTGCTAACTTGCTAATACTACTGAATAATCACAGTTCTATAAATACAAAAGTTTTTACATCAAGGTAATCTCATGAAGGTAGAATATCACTAAAGTCCTTGAAAGTTTCACATAATCCAACAGAATTAATTAAATGTTTGAGTCCTTGAATAATTTCTCATAATTCTCAGGGCACTGTCTGTTTTAGAATAAATATTTTGTCTCTGCTTGTCCACGAACAATTATAAATAAATCACAGTTTCTTCTCTCGCTTATAAAACTGGCATATGAACTGAAGAATCCTAATGTGCTGCTTTAATTATATAGTCTCTGTGTGCATGCCAAATCAACATAATCTGAAATGCTAACAAAATTCTCAATGAAGCCCTTGAAAGTTTCAGATAATCTGATAGAATTACTTAAATCTTCAAGGCCTTGAATAAGTTCACAGAATCCAACAGGTACTGACTATTTAACTTAAGTTTTCCACTCTGCTATTCCAATGAACAATTATAAATAAATCCTGATTTCCTCTCTTTCTTACAGAGTTGGCATAAACTGTAAAATGATAAATTACTTATATTCTCTTATTTAGTCTCTATATGCGCAACAAATCAACAAAATCTGAATCACTAAAAATATTCTCAAACATTTAGATCATTAGATTATGAAATAATTTAACAGTCATGTTCTGACCTTCACAAATTATTGAGCCAGTTGACAATTAGGGCATGCAAGATACCTATACAAGACAAATGCACTCCTAGTATCATGTGATGCTTTTGTGATCTTCATTCAAAATAATGTGTGGCATACTTGATCTAAATAGTTGCTGCCATGACCTAGGCAGTGAGCCTTAATTTATAAATGAGAATACTACAACGTAGTGTACATGTATTTTTACTATAATACCAGCCACCCACTGAATTATGGAATTAAAATATAAATGTCATAAACCCAAATGACTTAAATAAAACTATATTATAATTTAATACATGATGCAGATATTTTAAACAAAATTTTATTCTACTATGGTTATGTGATTAATTTTATTATGTTTTAGTTCTTGGTTTTTGAGAATCAGGTATAATGCCATGCATTCACTAAGTGCTGGTAGCTAGGTAATTAACCTGTCTAAATCTGCCAATGCAGTGGGTCTTTTTTGTTCCCCCCCCCCCCAATGTTGGAGATATCTAGTAAATCCCCAAACTCAGCTGTTGTAAATTTTTGCCAGCTACAAAATACTGTAATGTTTCTGTTTAATTCATTTATATGACACAGGAATTGCCGGAACATGCTTTGGTATAAGATGTCTTTATGTGTGATGTGGGTCACTTGCATGACTTCCAAATCCATTGTTAATGAGAAAAAGCACATTATATTATGCATGGATGTATTGAATGATTTAATTATTAGAATTAGATATCAAATATAACTCCTATGTCATTCAAAATCATCTGTTTCAAGGATTTGCATGCACAGTGGAGAAGGTTAGTCAAATGAAGGAAACACCAGGACAGTTGGTCACAGTTCGCAAGTTGTCCTCACAGCAGAGTGTGTCTGTCTGTATATCTGAAATCCTTCTCAGTGTTGACTATAAAGGGTTCAGTTATGATCTCACCAAACGAGAATGCTACCTGCTTCGGGAAATTCCTGCCCCTGTGACAAGTACCTGTTGTGATTTATATGTTAGAACATGTCCAAACTCCGTCGGGGTACCAAGTACGTATTGTATTGACATAATTTATGCGCTAAAGTATCAGTGCTGTCTTTCAGTGATTTACACACATAATTATACAGACAAAAATGTCTATTTTTTATTTTGCTAGAGGTTGAATTTTGAAATCATTTATAATTAAATACTAAAAAATTAATTTTGGTAGGAATGTTGTATGTAAATAATTTTTTGTATATGTTTGCAATAATGCTATAAAATCTATAATTATGCCCCTAAATTCTCTTCCAGTTGATAACAAGCACCATTTATACTCAGATGTAAGTCAAATCCAACTGCAGACATAGATCCTCATCTGAAATAACATATTGCACCATTAATCATCAAAGTCTGTGTTTGTTCTACTGATTACTTTAAATAATTTACATAGACCCAGATCTGCTGGCACATTATGTGATGGCAGATCTTGGTCTGTGCAGTTGGCAGTTTGACTGGACTTACATATTATAATCACAGTAACATGATCTTGATAGCTCGATTATACTGAGTTGTCAGTATTAGAAAATCTGGAGCATTATGAGATGCAAAGCATTAAGTTGCAACCCAGATATTTTGTGCTGACAACAAGACAAGATCTAGCAATCAAATTAGCAGTAATGTAATAATGATATTTTTGTTTTATACCTGTCAGTTTTGAGATAATTATAACATTTATAAGTTTAAATTCATTATGTGGGAACTGAGTTAACAATGTTACCAGTTTGGTACTCCTGTAAATTTATTGTACTGTATGTAATGTCATGGTATGTGATTTTCAAATGTGCTCTTGTTTCAGATTAACCTTTTGGCTGTATTTATCTACTTAAAAAACATATGAATAACTGTTTTTTATTGTCGTATTGACAAAATCTTGGTTTGGACCATTCAGATATTTTACATGTAATGCAAGGTTTTATATCTAAAATTGAGAGAGCATTGTTTACTGCTAGTGTTGGGGGTATTCTATTGCTAGGAGCGCTGATATTGTAACCTGGAAACCTTGAGGATAAAGTATCTTCAGCTGCTGAGAGTATGGTAGTGCAAAATCATAAAATAATAGCATTGTTTTTCTAATTGTCAGAAATGATGATAAAATTCTGTCTCTTTATGGGTTAGAAAATTGATAGGTACATAATAAAGCAATTTTGACAACTTTTAAAGATTTTATTGCCAAATAAAACTTTTTCTAGCTGTAGACTCGATACCCACACTGAACTCCACATTAATGGCAGTAGACTCAGCACGCCAGCTATATACACCACTGTATCCAGTATACTATACAGGGAATCAGGAACTAATTCACAGTATGACCACCACAGGAAATGCCATCATTACCATGGAGGTATAACACAATCCGTAAAAGTTACGTGCACACATTCTGTAATGAGTGCACATTCCACTGTTTGGTCAAAATTTGCATAAAATGCCTCAATCCTAGCATGTCCCATAGGAGGGGAAGCAGGTGCTAAAATCAGCTCAGAACATCATGATTTTCTAGAACTTAATACTATGCATGTCTGGTGTACCATTAACAAAGAACTTTGTAATTCTCAGAAACCTATCTTATATGTGTAACATAAAGAACAGCAAAAATAGAATGTATCTTACATGTGAACAGTGTATATATATATATATATATATATATATATATATATATATATATATATATATGAGGTAGTAGTGCAATACAAGTGAGGTAGTGGTGCAAACAAGTGAGGGAGTGGTGCATACAAGTGAGGCAGTGGTGCAAACAAGTGAGGGAGTAGTGCAATACATGTGAGGTAGTACTCCATACAAGAGGTATTAGTGCAATGCAAGTGAGATAGTGCATACAAGTGAGGCAGTGGTGCAAACAAGTGAGGGAGTAGTGTAATACATGTGAGGTAGTACTGCATACAAGAGGTATTAGTGCAATGCAAGTGAGATAGTGCATACAAGTGAGGTAGTAGTGCATACATGTGAGGGAGTAGTGCATAAAAGTAAGGTTGTTGCATATATAAGTGAGGTAGTAAAGACAAGTGAAGGTGGTAGTGCAGTACAAATGAGGTAGTGCAATACATTTGAGGTAGTAGTGCATACATATGAGGGAGTAGTGTATATAAGTGAGGTAGTTGTGCATACAGGTGAGGTAGTAGTGCAATACAAGTGAGATAGTAAAGACAAGTAAGGTAGTAGTGCAATACAAGTGAAGTAGTGTAATACATTTAAGGTAGTAGTGCATACAAGTAAGGTATTAGTGTATTTAAGTGAGGTAGTAGTGCATGTAAGTGAGGTAGTGCAATTCAAGTGAGGTAGTGCAATACAAGTGAGGTAGTGGTGCATGCAAGTGAGTATTCTGGATAATAAACATTTGATGGTGTACTGATATATGCACACACTACTGGTGATAGTGGTAATATTAAATGTGATCATATGGTTTATTGTGAATTGTTGTGCTGATTTGTTTTATAAATGAGAATAGAAAGTAATGATGTTAAGTGCTTTGCTGTGAATGGACATTTAACATTATGATTTTATTATACTCTTGAATTAATTAGATATTTTGAAATATTAATGTGCTAATTCATTTAATAACTTTTTAATATTCTTTATGTGCTGAAGATTGTGTCAGTGAAAATCTTGATTTGAAAGAAAATCTCCAGAAAACAGAAAAAATGTACAGATTAAAGTTATGTAAATTTCCTTGTGTAACCTTTCTGGACTGTCACTTGTATGCGTATTGGATAGAAATCAATGTATCTGAAATTTTTTTTTTACTGCCTCCCTTTGTTAATCCTTTTGACACTGTCCTCCTTTTTTGCAAATAAAAACCCCAGATTTTGGATGTTGACCTTTGTTGTGAAGATAATGTGACCATTTACGATGGGGCTGGACCAGAGTCTGAAGCATTGATAACTCTTCAGAATGGAAGCTCGCCAGCTGTTGTTATGACAACAGGAAGCTCTGCCTATATCTACATGTATTTGAAGGAGCACATGTCATGCAGAGGTTTATTGATGACATACAGACGAGGTAACACACACACACACACACACACACAGACACACACAGACACACACAGACACACACAGACACACAGACACACACACACACAGAGTTTTAGATATCATTTAGATTGCATCCATTGCTAAAATCTGTGATGAAAGGAAGCGCAGATCATGCTTCTGTAACATTAATAGGTTGACAGTTTTATATATATATATATATATATATATATATATATATATATATATATATATATATATATATATATATATATATACACATATACATGCAATACATATAAAAAGTTGAACTATTTTTATACAGTTTGCTTTGGGGCTTAGGAAGAAGAAAGTTATTAGATGTAGAAATGGTAAACTGGAATCTGTATTAGTATTATTTTTCCTTTTACTAAACATATCATTTATATAGTTTGGTATAGATCCCATGGAATCTTGAAAGATAAATTAAGTTCTTCTTAAATATATTCTTTCATATATAGGCATGATCTTCAAATCATTCTTACGTTAGTAAACATTATCAAAATTTATGTCCAGGATAATTCTGACAGTTTGATTTTAAATCTTCTATTTCCTTTATGCAAGTGTAGGTCAGTTATGAACATAGACATCAGTATCACATTTTCTTCAGACATGACATTGTTCATGGCAACTTTGTTTTATCTTTTCAAGTTAGACTTGAACCAGTTTAAGGTACTGTAACAGTTACTGAGATTGTAAAGTTTTAATTGTTCATGGAAAATATCATGACTTGTTTAAAATCATCTAATACAACTCCCACTGGGTCTCCATTCTGTAAAGATTTAGGACTTTTTCAGTGATACTGACAAGAACAGTTTCATATTAATGATTCGGACAAGAAAACTCAGTACAGATTTATGAGAATGTTTTTCAGAAACCGTTGATTCACCAGGAAGGATTAAGATAGATCAGTAAGGATAACTTCATCATAGGGACCAGCTTTATGAAGAGGTTTAGTTTCTGTTTGTCATTAGACTGTATGTATTTACTTGGAATTGATAAAAACTTATACAAATTACATAATTACTGTCCCACATTAAGATGCAGGAGTCCTATATTAATCACCTTTTTCACCTGTTGATTTACCCATCTCTTTGTCCATTTATTCACATTTCTTGTGTCCACCATAGTTCTGCAACTTTACACTGAATTGGATACCATTTGGTAGTTGAATAGCTTTCAAGACTAATTTTGAGTCCTGTATTTTTAATAACTTTTTTCCACATGTTTAACAGTCAATCTGTCCATTTACTCACACTTCTTGTAACCATAATAGCCATTACAATGAAATGGATACTATTATGTAGGTGAATAGCTTATTATATTTAGATGTGCCTTTTAAAGGTTTCATTCTTTAAAGACCAATTATGCAGGAGTTACTGCCCTTTTTGATCAGTTTTAAATCTCTATTGTACCAGATCCTTGTACCATTCATAGCACTGCTCAGGAACCATTCAATAAATATTGATGCAGTTTTATTTTGGATAGAGTTATGTCCCTTGAAAAATTCTGCCCTTCACATGGGATGTTGCTTGTAATTATCATGCCTGAGGAACCATTCAATATATATTGATGCAATTTGGTTGTACATATTGTCTCAAAGACCTAGATTTGCTTTTTATGGTTTATGTCTTGTGAACTTGACATAGTTATGTCCCTTGATAAATTATGGTACTCACATGGGATGTTGCTTGTAACTAGAATACCTTTCTGTACCAGGATCATCACTGATTTCAGGTGAATTTTATTCAGCTTATAATTGTTGAATATTTGAATGATTTTAATTCTCACCATTTTACAGACTTGTGGCTATGCATTATTATTGGATACACACACACCCATTTTGTTTTCTCAAAGTACATGTACTTCTGTTTAAGTCCATGACTAAACAGTTGTCACAATTGGGTCTCTATGCTATGCGTGTTTTGCTAAAAATAGCTCTAGTTACAGTTAACTTTGATGTTGTATTACAGCCAAAGTCTAAATAGTGCGAATAATTAAAGCCTGACACAGCTATCATATCAGGCAGGCAATTGATATCCATTTGTTATGTGTTCTCACAGATGGAATGGCATTGGAACTAAAGCATCTGAACACCTGTGAATGGATGTCATTATTGTCCATAGTATACAGAAAAAAAAGATTATGTACATGATTTCAAATTCAAACATTTTTAAACTACTACTTTTATATATACATGTATAATTTGGATTTGTGAAACTTCTTTTATTTTTATTTATAAATTGTTTTGTTTTCAGGATGTGATTTCCACATTAATGCAGACAATGGGACTGTGTTTACCCCAGGATATGGAATCAAGTCATATCCTGGCATTCTCTTTTGTTCCTGGCTAATTCAAACCACTAATGGAGGCAGAATGACCTTGATGTTTGAGACATTTGACCTTGGGAGTTTAGACTATCTGAAGGTATGGAGGACAATACTTTTATTCTCACCATCAAAACATAGGTGAAACTTAGGTGTCACATTTCCCAGGGTGTTGTCGGCAAATATATCAGCATAAAGTTTTTGGATTCAACTCATTTTTGCTTGACATGGTTGTATGCATGGTCATGAAACTTGATGGGTGTATTCATCATGGAGGGTACTTTTTCTTATTGAAATCAATGCATTAGCATAGATGCAAATTATAGCTACTTCCTTGGCTCATTTTTAATACAAATTTCCTGCCTGCCCTCCAGCGCCCCACTGCCCCCATGACCCATTTGGTTGTTACCAAAATCCATTATATATGTGTATATAAATCAATACAAAACATTGATTTGTCCAGCCATGCACTCATTCATCCATACTTTCTTTCAAAAGACAAGAAAAATAAAAAATCAGTTCATTCTAGCATGCATATAAACTTTCATCCATCTATTTAAATAATGGTCACATAGATAGGTAGGCAAGCTGATACATATGTTGCAATTCACTTGCTGTGTTAAAGTGTAAAACACACCTCAGTGTAAAAAAAAATGGAAAAGGTCTGGTTTTAATTTGCAAGATTGATGTAGTACTTTCTTTCAGCCACCCTCACCCCTCTTCCAGACCAGCTTGTTCTTCTCCATTTGTGTTAAAATAGCACACAGACCGAATTGACTTTAGTATCGGCCAATATGGCACAGAAATTGGACTCTCCAAACTAGAAGAAAGATGTTTTCGATACTCAAAAATGGCTTTATTTTATTGATTGGAATAAAATAAATGTTTTGTTTTGGTACAGATAAGTTGGCTGATTATTTTTTTATGTGTATTCAGGGTCAGTTTTCTTCTAACTGCAGGTAATATGACAGATAATCAGTTGGTTTGTTCAAAGTAGTTGGAGATTTAATCTAAGAAAGTCTCTTTAGTAAATTTGATTATTTTTCCCCCGATTTATCGAAACGTTAGTTGTTGTCAAGAATCCTGAAGTAATGTGTATCGTTGCTTAATCTTGGTGACAGTGTCATGGTGATAATATTACATATGGCCATTGTAATGTCTGTAAACATTTTTGTTTACAGAGCATTATGCTTAGACCATGAAACGTATTTCAGCCAAACATGATACACATGTCCATCAAGTTTCAAAGAGGTGCATTTCTCCTTTGAATATGTTCCCCAATCATATCTGTTGACAGTGTTAGACCTTGGAGTAATAGTATAAGTAGTATATCAACTGAGAATGCTGGACCATAGGTTCTTTCAAAGGCAGTCTTTACAATGGCAAACCTTGTTATACTACTACATATCTGGCATTAAAGTTAATAGATTAATAATTAAATCTCTACCGGTAACTAGTGAGTTATAATGTCAAACAACTTGAAGATTTTAAGTTTCTTCTATTATGACTATTCAGACGCAATCAGTTCATTTTATTACATTCACAACCTGTAATGTGCATAGAAGTTTTGCAGACATTGTTGTGATGTTTTAGGACTTTTGTACAGTACACTAATTATAATGTCAGTATTCAAATGGGAATGAGCAATGTTTGAAACCTTTTTAAAACCCTAAAGTGGCTTCCATTTTAGCAGAGAACTCAGTTTCAGAAGGGTTTACTAGTCTATAAATCCTTGCATGGTTTGGCTCCTGATTATCTTAAATGTAATTTAAAATTTGTTAAAAATGTACATATGTATGAACTAAGATCCATCTCAAACAGAAAGTTATATTTACCTAAACCAAGTTCACAGCTTTATAAGAAGAGCTTTGCTTTTTCTGGAACCAAACTATGGAATTCCATACCACCTTATATAAAGTCAGCTGACACATGCCAAACTTTCAAAAAGCTTAGTCAATATTTACAGAAACAATCATTTGCATGATTTTGTTTAATTCAATAGTAATAATTTTACAACATTGTTATCATGTACTCACCTATAATGTTTTATACATGTTTGCTACAACTGTTTGTATGAATCCTGTATGTACTCATCCTTGAAGCCGTGTGCATATTTAATTGTAGCAGTAGATTAATTGTCTACTTTTTAATAGCATTTGTATATTTGTACAAATGTTGTGGAAGATGGGCAAGTTGAACAAATGAGCTTCTTTAAATAAAGTAATTATTGTTATTATTATTATTATTATTATTATTATTATTATTATTATTATTATTATTATGCACAATTCTTGCTTAGAGCAAAATTTTATTTTTTTAAAAAATATTCTTAATCAGAAATGTCATTTTGGATTCATGTTGTAATTTTGTATGAAACTGAAATTTTTAAAAATGGAATTTCAAAAATGGCCAACAATGCAAAGGTCATGTGGTGTTACTCCTTGTGCATATGATCGCACATTTTCTGCAGTTTTTGGTTCTGATGAACCTCAACTCCTGACCCGATGTAATCTTTGGATGCACCTTTTTGTCTTTTATAGTTTAGGTAAATATTGAAAAATTTCCTTGCTGTACGTCTGTTTATGCAAATACATGAACATTAATTACAAAGCTTTACTTGTACATACTCATTTCGCCTGAATGACTATGAATGGTGTGGATTAAATGTCCATTCACAATGTTATCCTTTTTATCCTTTTAGGAAGTATTGTAATCAACTGATGCTATGTGTTATATATATATATATATATATATATATATATATATATATATATATATATATATATATATATATATATATATATATATATATATATATTGTACTCCTGGTACATGATTTTATCTAATTTTTATAATTTTTATTCATGGCTGTAAACTGTAAAGAATATCTTTAGTTAGTTTTGCCTACATTACCTGAATCTGTTAAATTCATAGTAATGCCTAGGATCAATAAATAGATGCATATGTATGTGTTGACATTTATGAATAATGCTCTTAATAATAAGACTTAAATGGCACCTTGGGCTTAATTTCTTGTTGGCTGATGGGGTTTTGACGTTCTAGAAGGATTTAGTAACTTCCCATTGGTTGGGCTAGGGATAGGCAGGTTTGATGCAAAATGACTAGTGTATTCTCTCACGCAGGGTCTGTTGTGAAATACAGTTGCAATAGACATTGTATATAAAGAGAGAACTGAGCAATCAGTTGCATTCTGATTTTGAAGTCATTCACATTTCTTGTGTTCCTATTGTAAGTCTGCAGATTTGTTTTATAGTGTACTTATATATTATTCAAGAGGAAAAACATCTGTTTCATTTGTTCAGTGGAAATAGAAAGTGCTTATTATTTGGACTATAATATTATTCTGGAACTGTTATAAATTATTCGAAGGAATTTTGGACAGTGCCATCATGACAACATCACTGTTCTTGGAGGATCAGTACATTTCTGGTTTTGAAATTTATACGGAACTTTTCATTCATTTAGAACTATCATAGACCTTTATAAGGATTAGTTTGGATACACCTCATAATACTGTTCCTCTCACATTTTCATTTATAACTTTGATAATTAAATTGTTTGTAAGGTTTTACAAAACTTGTTGCTTTTGCTTTTTTTCTGTTATTTAGTTTGTGACCATAGAGTCGTAACACTATGGAACTTTAATTTTATTAGTTACTAAAAATATCAGTATATGATTGTCTATCGACTAGCAAATTGATAGTCAATTTATAATTATTTTTAAAATATATTTATGATGTTTGTTTGGCATAGAACTTGGCCCCTCAAAACGCATCATATATTTTGGTGGCATGGATATATAGACACAATCTTTTGCTTCTGATTTGGCATTGTTTACCCCTCAGGTGTATGATGGTATAGATGAACAGGCTGCACCCCTGCATACAGGACTTGGCCTGACAGGTATAAACCTGCCAGGCTACATCAGGTCCAGTGGTCAAGGACTGTTCCTTAAGTTGTCTACTGGTGCCCTAGGGAACAACAATGGATTCATGGCTACCTTTTCAGCAGGTATGTCTTGATAGTTCTCATTACTGTTTAGATTTAGCTTGCTTAATTACAAGTTTTTTTCAGCTTTTTTATAAGGAAAGTCTTACTTTACAATAAGCATATTTTCAATATTGGTCAAAGATGTGAAAATGATTTTTGTGGATCTGAAATTTTTTATGTGAATTACAAGAATGTGAAAGAACTTCTAAATATAACTTTTTCACATTGTGTGTGTTTATGTGCAGTGTCCTTTGTTTTATAGTAAATCCCTTGAGAAATTGCAAGGTTTCACTTAAGAGGGCAGACCATTCAACTTTTTCAAGACCATTGCAAAATTATTTGTAAAAGATAATTACATTCAGCAATGTATATTTCTTGCAGGAAAATAATACAAATTGATAGGGACCAACGATATGTCATAAGCAGCAAGATTTAATTAGTTTTAATGCAGAGGTTTCAAGCAAGATATCAATTTAGCATGTCACATGAGTAATCTGTGTTGACACTCTCACTGTGAAACCATGAACTATACATAGGTGTAATTAATCGTGTTTTGCTCTACTCAGATTCAGTCCTATAAATTATACACCTTGATCAAATAATAAATGTTGCAACTAATGAAAGGCTGTTTCATTTTCTTCAAGTCCTTTAATTAGAGGACATTGGTTTGTTGGCAATTTCAAACATTTATAGTGTGCACGCAGTGGTGATCAGCTCAGAAGATAATTGTTTTATTGCTTGGTTAAAGAAGAACATGGATTATTATTTTATTTTACTCACAACATATTTCACTTCTTACTTTCATACAAGTTAAAATTTGAATATTAGCATTTATTTCTAATTGAATAAATATTTTTATTTTAATTTTCTGACCTTACTGTCTTTTTCATATATTAAGTCTAAAGCTTTTTTCTTGTGCGTTTATATATTAGGTAATTCTTCAGTTTGTCTCTTTTTAACTCACCTGGCCGCAATTTTACTAACCTAAGTGTCATTGAAAATGCTTAATTACAGGCAGAAAGGTGATTTTTAAAAGTGATTAAGTGTCATTGTAGTTGTTTCTAAGTTTTTTAACTTTACCTTGAACTTCTTACACCTTTGTATTTTCTCTATTTGTTTACAATTTTATTTCCATTCATATAAACTTTTTTCCATGATTCATTAATTTTTTTAATTAACTCATTCATACATCATTTAATTTTTAATTCAGTTGTTGGCTAGTTTGTTTTCCTTTTGTGATTTGTGTTGACAGTGCCTCTTACTGAAACCATGAATTGTCTTGTGAGAAGTGGAGAGTAGTATCAAAGGGAGATAATGTGAAAAGGGTCTTTTAATGTTCTCCAATTCAGCTTTAATGAAAAATATGTTCTGTCTTGGTTGATGCATGATTTCACATTTGGATTTTCATGTGAAGTTTAGGATATGTGCTTTTTCCTTAAAGACACAAGTTTCTCTCTGTATGTTAACTTATATATAAGATATGCATAAAATATATTAGATGGCTTATATTTTAGGCATGTTTATGTTCAATAGCAAAACACCAGTGGAAGTGGATCATGTTTTTAAGTTTGATTTACTCTTGAGGTCAGTTAATTGTTTAACTCACTTGGCCATAAGGTTAAGCAAGTTTATGATATGGCCCTGCATCAATCTTGTGTCATGTGTCTATCAATAATTGCTGTTTTAAGCTTCTTCTGATAAAAAGCCATTAGACTAGACAAATTTGGCACATAGTGTCATGAATGGCTTTTAGATTTATACAAAAGATGCTGATGAGCCATCCAAAATGGCCAGTGTTACTAAAAATAGTAAAATCCCTTTAAAAAAAACTTCACATAAAACCACTGAAAAAAATTTGATAAAACTTGTAATAAAACACCATGGCAGGAAGACCTTTCAAATTTTTACAAATAATGGCAATTCATTATCAGATATGGATGCTGTTATTAAAGAAACAAAAACCTTCAAATAATATCTTCTCAAAAACTGCAGAATATAACTTGACCAAGCTTGATAGAAAATATCCTTGCATGAAGATGTTTTAAGTTTCTACAGATTATGCTGATCAGCTGTCGAATATGACCACTGTTACTACAAGTAGAAAAACCTTTCAGTGACTTTTTTCCAAAACTGCTGAACAACATTTGATCACATTAGACAAAAACTACCTTGGCATGATTTGGCATAAAATTCTTACAAATGATGCCACTCTACCATTAAATATGGCCATTCTTACTCAAAAGATATAAACTTTAAATGACTTCTCTGAAATTATTCAGTAAAATTGGACCAAACTTAAAAGACCTTTCAAATTTATACAGATGGTGCTTATCCCATATCAGATATGGCCATCATTACTAACAGAAAAACTTCTACACAGCTTCTTCTCACAAACTGCTGCAAAGAATGTCAGCATTCCTAAAGATGGAATAAAACCATTAAATGATGTTTTCTTCAATACCACTGAATAAAATGTGACCAAATTGAAAGCATCCTGGCATATAGACCTCTCCAAAATTATACAAATGATGCCAATCCATGGCTGCTGTTACTAATCACAGCAAAACCTGTAAGTGGCTTTTTCACAAAAACTGTCCAACAGATTTTGACTGAATTTGATAGACTGCATTCTGCAATGTAAGGCTTTCCAGTTTTTACAAATGATGATGATCAGCTATAAAATTTGGGTACCATTGCTAAAAATAGAAAACCTATAAAGGATTTCTCCAAAACCATGTAATAGAATTTGACCTAGCTTGGCAGACAGCATAGTTGCATAAAAAAAATTTTCTTTAAATTTTCAAACAATGTCAATCCACCATCAAATATTTCTGCCATTATTGAAAACAGATACAGTTTTAAAACTCTTCTTCAAAAGTGCTGAACAGAATTTGACCAAACCTGACAGAAACATCCTGGCATGATTTATGCTAATGAATCTTTTCTGTCATTAAATATGGCCACCATTACAAAAGTTAGAGAAACCCTTGAACATTTCTTTTTACAAAATAAATCTCAACTGAGTTTGACTAAATTTGATAGAAAGCATCTTGGCATAGAAGGTTTTCAGTTTGTTTAACATATTTTGACCTGCCATCAAATATGTCTGCCATTCCTAAAAACAGCAAAATGCTTAATTGAGTTCTGTACAAAAACTGTCAATGAAATTTGACCAAATTTACAGAACATACTTTGGATCAGAAAACTTATCAATTTCTTATAAATGATGCTGATCCATCAGTTATGGCAACTGTTGCTAAAAATATAACATTAAAGGACTTTTGATGAAAAGCTGCTCAACTGGATTTGACCAAACTTTACAGATGCATCCTAAAAGGCTTGGAAAATTGCACAACTGATGCCAATCCACCATCAAGTATTAAAATAGAAAGAAAAAAAAGACTTCCAGAAACTTTTCAGCAAAAATTGACCAAATTTGACAGAAATCATTCTTGTAATGAGGAAATTCAAATTTAAAAAAATGGGGCCAAATCACCATCAGATATGACAACCAAAATATGAATCTCCTTTAATGACTTCACAAAAACACTCAACAGTAATTTACCAAATTTTACAGAAAGCATTTTGGCATCAAGGGCTTTTGTAAATATGACCACTGCTATTAACAATATCTTGAAAATCTTTCACATTTGTACAAATGATTCTGTTCAGCTGTCATATATAGCTGCTGTTAGGAAAAGCAGAAAACAATTAGAGAATTTAACTTTATAAAGAATTCTGTAACAGAATTTGACCAACCTTGGCACAAAGTGTCCTGGTATAGGTGTCTTTGAATATGTGCCATCAGTTGTAGATGAGAGTACAAATGCAGATGTGCCATCAAATGTAAATTATGATTCAGGCACTTGTGAAACTTCAAAACAATTGTTTTCCAAACATACACAGTGAACAGTGTTGGAAGAAATTTCAATAGAAACCAGCCTGCTGGTGGCATGAATAGCTCTTTTTGAATTTCACCAAGGCAAATGTGTTTTTCTTTTGCCTGACCATGAAAGTGCAGATATTTTCCCATATATGGTATCCTTTTTAAAGGGCATCAGAAATAGTTCATAATTCACTGTTTTTATAATATTACTCAAGTCAAGATGGTTTATATGAAGTGGAAATTTAGATAATCAGTGCTGGGTAATTGAGCTTCAGCTGATTTGAGTTCGCATAAGGGACTAGGATGAATACCTTGTTGAGCTGTGATATTACATGATATCACTTAAGCATGGCCCTCTGGCTCTGTCTGTAATTCCCTTCATTATAATGCTATCTCCCTCTTTTAACACAGGTATGATCAATAATCCCATTAAATTAGCCAAATTTGATTGTTTCATTGCTATATAATTTATTTTGCTTTAGTTTAGATCTTTAATTAGAACCAAATATTTTTTTTGTGTTTTGATGCTCTATGAGGACATAACCCTTCTTATGAGGCTCCCTCACTTTTTTGGTCATTTATAGCTTTATAAAGAGGGAGAACCACACATGTAGGGGGGCTTCCTTTGTGCTTCTGGAGTCTTTTTTTGTTGTTGTGGCTTTGAATGGTGTTCTACTGGACGTATGATAAAAATGCTAGGGTCCTGTCATATATCTTGTAAATTGATTGCTGCATTTAGCTGGAATACTTGGATCTTATTTCTTTGTGCCGAAAGTTTGTAGCCTAATATATATTAGGTTTCCTGTTTTGCATGCTGAAGCAGAAAGCTGTATCATCATAACACTGTTTACATGCAAGATACCATGGTCCATGGAACTTGCATATTATCCCCCCACCTAGTATGTAATATGGTGGGCCATCATTTTCATTATGTCTATAACAGTTTAACAGTCTTATTTCGAAAAAGCATAATTCTCAAACCATCCAAGGCATCTCTATGATATTAAGCATACTTATTTGGCGAGTGGTTCAGATGTCATCATCATCATCATCATCAATCCCTTTACCTGAGAGGTCGTTGGGGCACCACAGTTGACTTTGCAACCAATTCTCTCCATATTTCCCTGTTTTCTACTGCCCTTTGGGGATATCCAAATCCCATGCCTGTCTTCTCATTAATCTTGTCTTCCCGCCTCTTTTTCTGTCTGCCTCTTCTTCTGCACCCTCGCACTGTGCCTTGCAAGACTGTTTTTGCCAGTCCAGATGATCTTGAGACATGATTGTACCACTTCAGTTTGCGCTTTTTTACAGTGGTCAAGAGGTCTTCATAGGATTCGATGGCTCATTGAATCCTGTTGTGGACTTCTTCATTGGTTTCATGGTCAATGTATGAGATGCCCAAGATCTTGCAGTAGCATCTCATTTCGAAGGTTTGAATCCTTCTTTGTAGATCTGATGTGAGCACCCATGTTTCACAAGCATACAGAAAGATGGATATGACAATCGAGCACATCAGCCTTATTTTGGCACCAAAAGCAATGTTGGTATCTTTCCATATGGTCTCAGCCTTGTTATTGTTGCTCTTGTCTGGGCAGTCCTGCAAAGTAGTTCTGGTTTGGAGCCCTCGTCTGTGATAATTGATCCCAAGTACTTAAAGCTTGTGACTCTTTCCAGCTTCTGTCCACTGACCTTTATTTCTGCACTGATGCCATTGGTGTTGTTTGTCATCAGTTTGGTTTTTATCAGCGCTAATCTCCATACCGTATGCTTTGGAGGTTGTGTCAAGGCGTTCAACCAAATCAGCCAGTTCTTTTTCATCTTCTGCTAAACCATCAATATCACCTGCAAAGCGAAGGTTTGTAATTGTTCTTCCTCCAAATGCTGACAGTGCCCTTGTAGTCATGCAGGGCATCCTCCATGATCCTTTCCAGGAAAATGTTGAAGAGTGTAGGTGACATTATACATCCCTGTCTGACAACAAATGTTGTTTGAAATGAATCTCCTCTGCTGCCATTGATGAGGACAGCACTGGTGGCTTTGTCATAGAGGTGCTCAACAACCTGCACCAGGTCTGAGCTGATGTTATACTTTCCTCATAGTTGCCCATAAGGCTGCATGCCATACCCTATCAAAGGCCTTTTTGAAATCTATATAGATGTGGTATAGATTCTGCTGGTGCTGAAGGTATTTCTCGCAAAGGAATCTGAGATTGAAGATTTGTTCTCTGGTGCTCCTTCCTGCTCAGAAGTCTGCCTGCTCTTCAACAATAATTTTCTCTGCTTGAGGCTTTAGTCTGTTGAGAATTATCTTCAGCATGACTTTGCTTGGGTGACTGATTAAACTGATGGTTCTGTAGTTTTGGCACAGCTGTAGGTTTCCTTTCTTGGGGAGCACGATGATAAAGGATTGAGTCCATGTGGTGGGCCATTTTCCTGTCTGCCATATCTTGTTGCAGATTGTTGTTAGGACTGTGACTATCTCTTCTCCTCCTGCTTGAATGAGCTCTGCTGGTATGTTGTCAATGCCTTCTGACTTTCCTTTCTTTAGTGACTTTTGGATCTTTCAATTTTTCAAGGTCAAATCTGATTCTTGGTTGGTTATTCTTTTTGATCATTTTCAGGGGGAGGCGAAACGTTGTCATTAATAAATCATGGTCACTTCCAATATCTGCTCCTGGAAAACTTCGTGTTCTGGCGATATTCAGCCCTGTGCAGAATCTTTTTTCACCAAGATGTAGTCAATCTGGTTGTGATGTTGTCCATCTGGACTGTGCCAGGTCCATCTTCTAGATGCTTTGTGAGGGCTGAATGTGTTGGCTAGCACAAGACTGTTGTAGGCAGCAAACTCCAAGAGCCTGAGTCCTTTTTCATTTGTTTCTGCATTGCAGAAGGGTTCACAGGTGCTTTGCCAGTTTGTCTGTGAATCAGCTCCCACCTTTGCATTCCAGTCTCCTTGTATAAACAGGATGTCCTTCTTGGATGAGTTGTCAATGACATCTTGCAGTTGGTTATAAGAATTCTCCATTTCATTGTCATCATAGTCAGATGTGGGTGCATATGCCTGTATGATTGTGATGTTGAAGGGAGTCTCCCTCAGGCGGATGGTAATGAGCCTGCTTGAGACTGGGCAGCAACCCATAATGCTGTTCACAGTTCCCTTATGGACAAGAAATCCAATGCCATGACTGTGTTTGTCCCCTCTTCCGCTGAAGTAGAGCTTATGCCCTTCATCTGTTGTTATTTCATCAAAGTTTTCCAGCGCACTTTGCAGAGACCAATAATGTTCGAGTCATACTTCTCCAACTCGTGTGTAAGTTCTTTCAACTTTCTCACAGACCTCAGTGTTCTAACGTTCCATGTACCAATGATGATGTTGTCTTTCCCACAGATCTTGGTAGTGGAGGCACCAGTAGCATACTTGTCACCTCAGTCCTGGTGTGCAGCGGAAGGCGCGGTCATTGTTGACCTGGGCTGCAACTGATCCGGTATGGAAGAATTGTTAGTTGTCTTCATGTGGTGTGTCAAGGGCAAGATACAGCCTGGCGGAGCCCATCCCTCTTCAGACTGGATGACCACAGCCGAAATCCACTGATATAATGTGGCATGCCCTGGCCCTAAGCACATGGTCATTGAGCTCATCTTGGAGCCATTCCGCCCCGGCCGTTAACTTCACCGAGGAAGACTTCCACCCAGTGATGATGTGCTATCATCACACTATTTTACCCAAAGTTGGGAGACTCGTGGGGGCGGGAGTGTCTTATTCCATCCTATACGGATTCAAAGGACCTGTACCACTGCCAATGGTTCAGATGTGCCATTTGCTATTCTCTATTCTTCACTTGTAAAATTTGAATTCAAGCTATCACCATTTGTGATAGCCAAAGTGCTTCAGAGCTCGACTGGAGAGTTCAGAAGTGTTTAGAAAAAGTAGTTTGGTCCAACTACTTGACATGGAGTGTAGCTGCTAAACTCACTTGAATCTGCTTTGTACAAGAAGGTTTTTGGAGATATCTATTAAGGTTTTTCTTCACAAATCAATAAATTCATCAAGAGATGTCATTTGTTCTAGAGATTTGGATGGCTACAGTGAGGCTCAGATGCTGCAAAATCTCAGTTCTCAGAATATCTCACAAGTGAAGTGAATCAACATTCACCAAAATGACAAGTTGATTCCTACAAAGACTTGTATACTAAGTTTCTCCCACTTTGCCTACATTAATCAAACCCAGGTTCTTGTGCATCCCTGTTGACCCTTTCATTCCTGATTGTTTGCAGTGTTTCAACTCGCCACCAATGCTAGATGAAACCAGTCTGTCCCAGAGGGCAAGTGGGAGGGTCATAATGGAGTGTCCTGCCTAGAAAAAAATCTCTTGTGCAAATTGCCTGAGACAGAACATTTCTTATATTTTAGAGACTGCCTCAAATGGAAATGAGAGAAGGAGATCAGACAAATCTAACAGAAGAAAAGCATGAGTTTTCATGAAGCCAGAAAATTTGTGGAAGTCACTGTTCCAGTTAACACAGCTGGCAAATCCTATGCCAGCGCAGCTAGAGTGGAAAAAAATCCTTCCACAAAATTATGTATCCTCACAGACATTACATGGCCTGAAGATCAAGCAAAATTCAGAGTCCTCAAGCCACCAAAACCTGTATTAGCAGCCACCCAAACCAGTAGCAAAGTAGATATATTAAAGAATCAGTGTGACAGTGCAGTAATTAAAAAATCCTAATGATACAAATGACAAACCACTCTAATCCAGCTGATGAAGAGTGGGCAGAATGTGTCATTATCTAAACTCTAACATTTGTTCAATATATCTTACTCCAAGCACTCCAGTCAATGATTCTGACCTTATCATCTTATTTCTGGCACTTTTTGTTCTGCTTTAATGGCCACCATACACTTTGGGGGCATTAAAATATCAATGACAGAGGGAGGAATATAGAAGACATTTAAAACTCAGAGTTTTTATTCTTTAATGAAAAATTTGTATTACCTACTTGCATTGTGCAATAAAATCCTACTCATCCTACGATTTGATTAGCTGCAGGTCATCTCTTTTACTTAAAATCTCTTGGGAAGTTGGTGATGATCTATGTTCTAGTGACCACCTTGCAGTATATTTTAGAAGTAATATTCCCAAACTGGCAGAGATGGAAATTGAACAAGGCAGATTGGGAGATGTTTAAATCCATCCATGCAGATAGCTGATCATTTTTATAACTTAGTGGCTCCAGTAGTTTGATGTGCAAAGATACTCCAGGATGCTTTCAGGGATACAGTACCTCAAAGTGACTGATCATTTTACATTGACTTTTTGATTGGTTATAGATCAAAGAGTATGCATACTATTGAACATCGACTACAGATGAGTATCAGCAAGGTTCAGAAATGGACAGAACAAAATGGGTTCCAATTTTTTAAATCAAAGACTAACTGTAAGCACTTTTGTGGATTGCTTCATATTTATGATGACCTAAAACTCTATCTTGATAGTTGACTTCTTCCTGTTCTAGAGGAGTTTATTTTTTAGGCCTTGTTTTAACCATAAACTTGCTTTTTTTCCACATACTTGCATTATATGCCTCAGGTAATTGGAAAATCTTGCTCAGGCTATACAAGTCATTAGTGAGATCAAAAGGGTTAGGAAAGGGCAGATCAAGCAGTCAAAGCTGCCCTGCAGTCACCCATTCTGAATGGAAGGTTCCATATACTGACTTATAACATTGTATAAACCAGCATGTTAATCATATTTGGCAAAATGTGAGGAATGAAAACTCTACAAACTTGATAACATCTAACCCACTACAGATGAGCTGTATCCATCGAATAGAACAAATCGGAGAGATGAGGCGGTGTTGAGCCACTTGTATATGGGATACATTTGCCTGACTCCTGCCTACCTACTCAAGGTTTAACCTTGACTGGAGCATATACCCTGCTTGTGTGGAGCACATTCATGTCAAGTGTGTTGATTTCCACCATGTGAGACAGAATTATTTTGACATGAAATGCTTGAAGAAACTATGAGGATATACCACTAAAATAAATCTTGGAACTTTTAAGGAAATGGTGTTTATACGAGAAATTTTAATCTGTTTCCTTTATCTATTAGTTTTTATACATTTTATAGACTTTTTACATCTTTACGTTTTATATTTGATCTCATGCTTTGTTATGCATTTAATTGGAAGGCTTTAACTTCCGAATTTTTGTGCAATTCACTTTTACATTTTTGGAGTATAGACTATTTTTGTGCTACATAAACACTTTTTTGCTGAGGTGCTGGAAAGCACTAGTGCATACATACTTATCTCTTATTTTTTCTCTTGATCTTTCTCTCCACCCCATTCATCAGTTATCCACACTTTCATTTCCAGTGCAAAACTCCCAACTCATATAAGATCTCTGTGAAACTTGTACACATATTTGACTAGTAATAGTCCAGATTTGTCTTTGCTGTTTACAGTTCTTTAGTTTTTATATTTTTGACATTATAATCTGTTTATCCATCCATCCATCCATTATGTACACTCTCATTTCCAGGGCATAGCCCAGAACCATTTCATTTATTTCTATGAAATTTGGTACACATATTAAACTAGTGGTGCAGATATGCCTTTTTTCTGTTCCAGTATTTTTAATGTTCTTATCTGTTTGTTTGTTGATCCATTCATTATCGATACCAGTTAATGTTGTACATTTATTGGGCTAGTGGTGTATATGTTACTTTTGCTATTCACAAGTCTTCACTTCAGTATTTTTAACAATTTCATCATTTGTCTTTTCATACATCCATTGTTCATTTGTCAGTTCATCCATTCATCCATAGTTCGAACTTTAGTTTGTGGAAAATAGCTCCAAAACTGTTAAGGATGGCTTGATGAATCATATTACCCTTATTAAACAAGGTGTGAAATTTGCTATCCACCATTTTTTAAATATTTTAAATGTTTTTGTCCATTTGTCCATCCATCCATCCATCCATTTTCCACATTTTTGTTTTCTGGGCACAGCTCCAAACTGTGAAATATATCTATGAAAATTGCTACACATGTGAGACACACAATGTTTAATTTTTCAATATTTTTTACATTTTAGTGTTTCTTGTCATTGTCCAGTCATCCTTCACTTTCATTTCTGAAGCAAAACTTGTGATGCATATTATTCCCTGTATGTTTTAAAGATATGAACTTCCAATATATGAATCAATTTACATACAGTTATGTCTCCTAACAGATGTTTTGGTAGGGTGAGGAGTATAATGAAAGTAGTATAAAAATGGGGATTGCTGGAATGCAAGGTATTACCAAAAGTAGTATATAAATGGAGAGTGCTGGAATGCAAGGTATAACTGTAATATTAAAATTATCCCTGTATGTTTTAAAGATATGAACTTCCAATATATGAATCAATTTACATACAGTTATGTCTCCTAACAGATGTTTTGGTAGGGTGAGGAGTATAATGAAAGTAGTATAAAAATGGGGATTGCTGGAATGCAAGGTATTACCAAAAGTAGTATATAAATGGAGAGTGCTGGAATGCAAGGTATAACTGTAATATTAAAATTATCCCTGTATGTTTTAAAGATATGAACTTCCAATATATGAATCAATTTACATACAGTTATGTCTCCTAACAGATGTTTTGGTAGGGTGAGGAGTATAATGAAAGTAGTATAAAAATGGGGATTGCTGGAATGCAAGGTATTACCAAAAGTAGTATATAAATGGATGTTTTGGTAGGGTGAGGAGTGTAAAGGACTTCAGCTTGTTTTTTTGTGTCAACCATAAGGGGGGGGGGTGTATGTGTATCAATTTATCTATATACATCTCTCTCTCTCTCTCTCCATATATATATATATATATCACTATCTTCACCAGTCTGTTCATAAACATTTTAATTGCTGGAGCATAACTCTGAAACCATTTGTGAATGGCATAAAAATGGAGAGTGCTGAAATGTAAGGTATTGCCAAAGGTAGTATAAAACTGGAGAGTGCTGAAATGTAAGGTATTGCCAAAGGTAGTATAAAACTGGAGAGTGCTGAAATGTAAAGTATTGCCAAAAGTATAAAAATGGAAAGTGCTGGAATGCAAGATATTACCAGAAAAGTAGCATAAAAATGGAGAGTGCTGGAATGCAAGATATTTGCCTAAAAAGTTGTATAAAAATAGAGTGCTAGAATATAAGGTATTACCAAAGTAAAATAAAAATGGAGAGTGCTGGAATGCAAGGTATAACTGTAAGTAGTACAAAAATGGAGATTGCCAGAATGTAAGGTATAATGAAAGTAGTATAAAAATGGGGATTGCTGGAATGCAAGGTATTACCAAAAGTAGTATAAAAATGGAGAGTGCTGGAATGCAAGGTATAACTGTAAGTAATATTAAAATGGAGATTGCTGGAATGCAGGGTATTACTAAAAGTAGTATAAAAAATTGAGATTGCTGGAATGTATGGTATTGCCAAAAGTAGTATGAAAATGGAGATTGCTGGAATGTGTGGTATTACTAAAAGTAGTTTAAAAATGGAGATTGCTAGAATGCAAGGTATAACTGTAATTAGTATAAAAATGGAGAGTGCTGGATTGCAAGGTATAACCATAATTAGTATAAAAATGGAGAGTGCTGGATTGCAAGGTATAACCATAATTAGTATAGAAATGGAGAGTGCTGGAATGCAAGATATAACTGTAATTAGTATAAAAATGGAGAGTGCTGGATTGCAAGGTATAACCATAATTAGTATAAAATGGAGAGTGCTGGATTGCAAGGTATAACCATAATTAGTATAAAAATGGAGAGTGCTGGAATGAAAGGTATAACTGTAGTTAGTATAAAAATGGAGAGTGCTGGAACTTAGAGTACTTTCATTAGGAGTCTTTACATGTGTGGGGAATGGGGAGTTTTGTCATGTCTACATGACTCTTGTTTATTCTGTCAATGGAAATGGCCAGATGTCGATTAATTGAGGTATCCCAAAAAATACAATTTACTTTCAGTACTATCATTGATAATGTGGACAATTGTGCAGATAAATTCATTTCCTTTGAGTTTTAATCTAGTTTTGACACTACATGTATCATTTTATATTTCAGACTGCTCTGGTGTAAATTCACCCTCCTTGAACATTGCACCCAATGCATCTCTCTATGCCTACCAAACTAAAATCAGTGTAACTTGTGCCACTGGTTACTATTTCACTGGCGAGAACAAGAATGCTGCAAGTGTAACACTAACTTGTACTTCTGGAGGAAAATGGGATAAGTCATTCCCAGAATGTGCACGTATGTTATCAGTTGAAATATTGAAAACTATTTTTTTCAGATTCATATGAAACCTGGACTTGGTTGCAGCAGTACCATTCAGGTCTCAACATAGGTGTCAGTCCATGAACTAGCAATCAGTTGGATAAAATTATAAATCCATCTTAGACTGAACCTGTTGAATGACTTTAGTGTACTAGGTCTTTTAGATTATTGAAGATGTAAAAAATTCAGGCTTGTATGTTCATGTATTTATTTTGGAATTTAAAAATATGTTTAATACATGAAGGCTGTAAAAAAGGAACATTGGTTCATTTAATAAATTTTGATCAGTTTTGATACCAAAGTGATTGTGCTCTATTCACCATGTAGAAAGTCAACTATAGCCATGCATATGTTGTTTCACACATTGGCAACCTTAATTATATCAATAAATTACAGATGAAAAAGTAAATAAGCCATTTCCAAAGGGTTGTCATAATTGTTCCTTATTGATAAACGAGTCCCTACAGTACTGAATTTCAAATGTATATGCATGGAACCTTTTATCTGTTTTTTAATTATACATGTTCTCTAAATATAATAATTAGTAATATGTAATTTTCTTTAAATGCTCTTGTTCACTCAAGATCAGTGTACCATATATACTCACATATAAGGTGGATCCATGTGCAAACTGCATAGACCCAGATCTGCTGCCACATAATGCTCTAGCGCAGGGGTCGGCAACCTGTTTTATGTACATGCCACTTTTTTTGGATTAATTGCAAAATGAATGAGCACGTGCCACCTGTAAGAGAGTAACACTGTTAAAATCGAGATTTTTGGCTGCCCTTCATATGCCACACAAAACCTCTTGACGTGCCACCTTGTGGCATGCATGCCATAGGTTGCCGATCCCAGCTCTAGCACATCTGGGTGCATGTAGTTTGCTGGGTCTAATCAGTAGAACAAACAACATAGATCCTGATCTGAAGGCATATGATGTTGTTTACAGTTGGACTTGACATATAAGCAAGTATATATGGTAGTGCTGAAGAACAAAATGTAGTACAAGTTGATATTGTTGCCATATGCTGTAAATAGTATGTGGTCATCATTATCATATATCTTTTAATATACTGTAAATAGTATATGATCATCATTGTCATATCTCTTTTGAGTATAATATAATGTGAACAGTATGTAGTCATCATTATCTTATATCTTTTAAGTTTATTATAGTGTAAACAGCATGTGGTCATCATTGTCTTACATCATTTAAGTTTGTTATAGTGTAAACAGTATGTGGTCATCATTGTCTTATATTTTTTATTTTTAATATACTTGAAACAGTATATGGTCATCATTATCATATTTCTTTTATGTTTATTCCTTTGGTCAAATACTAATTAATAGTCATGTATGCAAATCATGGCAGAACACAGGTACGTGCTTTTATATCCACACTGTTAGTGGATATATTGAGATTGGTTATGTCTGTCTGTACATGTGTGTGTACTTTTGTCCTGTGCATCTGTTTGAATATCCATTAGGAGTTTCTCATCCTTGTAACATGAACTCCACCTACACTGATTTGGGGAGGGTAATGTTTCACTTGGACCAAGGTTTTGAATTCTGGTTGCAACTTTGGGGAGTTGGACTTTTGAGGAATTTTGTTGTTGTTTAACTTAAAGTAATTGATGCCATATGTTATATATATATATATATATATATATATATATATATATATATATGTATATGTATACCTATAAGGTGCATTTATATCATTGTATGTGTTTTAGGAGCTTCCTGTGGCCCAGTTAGTGATATTCAGAATGGCTACATTGTATCCAGTACAGGGATTATGGGAGGTGACAGAGCTACATATGCATGTAACACTGGATTCAACTTGATTGGCTCAGCAATCATCTTTTGTGCCAGCACAGCCACTTGGGGAGCAAGTCCAGAATGCAGATGTATCTTAATTTCAAACATTCTTTTACCTCAGTTATTCAATCCAGCTAAAAGATCTAGCGATAATAGCTTTCTTTCAGTTGATGATTTACAACAAATGGTGCATCTGTTTTTATGCCCCACTAAGACAGAGTATACACATATTGTGTAACCTTTGTCTGTCTGCCTATACATCTGTATGTATATCTATAATCAATTTTTTGCAACTATGATTTCGTGGTAATTTCTGTAAAAAAAATTTCATAAAAATAAAAGCTACAGTTTGAGGTAGAAATTTTTAAAGACAGTCTTTTTCTGCAAATATGTGGCATTCCCATGTTCAAGCCATTTATGCTGAAACTGCAGCTGCTTCATTGTACAAGAAATAAATATATATATATATATATATATATATATATATATATATATATATATATATATATATATATATATATATATATATATATATGTACACTTTTAGAAGTAAAAGTAAGTATAGTATAACTAAAGACTGAATACTTTTCAACGGTGTCTGTATGGGCAGTCAACTATTCAAGAAATTTTTGAAAACTGCCTACCAGTTCCCCCAGGAAAGCTGATGGAACAGAGCTGTGGGACATAGTATAATAGTGTAATGCATGGCCCCCAACCCCATTGTAACTATTTGGGTCAGTGTCTTAAATTATAAGACCAGTATGCTGGAAGTATCCACATTCAAACTTAGGGACTTTTTTCATAAGTATTTATGTTAGATTTGCCAGCTGTCAGTGTTATGATGATGAACTATAGACTGTTGCTAAAATCATGGACAGGACTTTAGTAAACAACTGATGAACATTTGTTGGGGTATAATTATGTTTTGCATTTTGGTCATTCCATTCATTTTGGTAGGGTATCTGTGTTCTATGAACACATTAGTAGTTGAATAAAGAAGTATTTATTCACACAAGAAAATTAAAATTGAAGAATGTATACATAATACATAACTGCAGTAAAGACTTTTTATTAAAATCTTGGATACATTTTCACTGATAGAGCATTTAGATTTAATCACCCATTCAAAATCCTAATGACAATGTATTCCAAAGGCTTTGTTATAACAATCCTTTCTTACAATGTTTAATTGATTATAGCATTTCACTCATGCTTAGTCTGCCTAGAAAAACAAGCTCAGTTTTAATGTTTTCATCACCTGACATGCGAAATCCAGGTAAACAATGGTGGTCATTTAAATAAGAAAGGCACAACAAAAAAACACTGGGTAACAAAAGTGTGATAATCACTTGTCATTCATATTCCTTAAAAACAATGGTGCCAGGTAACAAAGGTGTGACAATCACACCGCATTCATAATTGAAACATCATAATTACAGGTTGTTGGATCAGTGCAATTAAATCATGAAAAGAAATGTTTCTGTTTTGTACTTTTTTTGACTGAATAATTTAGAAACAGCATTAGCTACTGTTTATATCTGTATGTTGGCTAATCGAGCTCGAAGTAAATTTCTTGTGTTCATTTTGAATTCTTACTGTTGTGAAGATGGATGAAAATTTGCAAGTCAGAAAAAGAAAATATGTCTCTTTAGACACAAATAATACAAGGAGCAAAAGCAGAGCATTCTTGAAAGTTTAATGTGAAATAAATATATTGTCTACAATCAGTATCGGCCATGAAAATGTACCTATAGTGTGACAGACCTGATATTCTTTATAAGCATTTGCATGTCATTTAAAAAATCTTAGATTGAAAACGAGACTATTGACAATTTTCTTTCCATCCAATTAAATAAGAGACTAATTTACTAGTCGTTAAGTTATTAAATAAAAAGGATTTCACATAAAAAGTGATTTTTATGATTCATTGGCTGGTACCTGTATATGTAAGCTGACATTTTAATCAGATGGTAAAAATTTACTGGTTTATATTTTCTTTAATTGTTTTTCGTGATAAAATGGATTTAAACAAATGTATAATGTTGTTGAAAAAGTTTATTACCATTTGATATAAATTCTGAAAATAATCATACTGTACCAGTATAAATTGTTTGCTACATGTATGTCCAACATCATTAAGATGGACAAGTACATTTTGAAAAATAAATGGTGAATTTGGCTACAAGATTTCTTGGTTATAATGTTTTAAAAATCCCAGTCCTTATGAAGCGTTACAATCTTACAGTATGTTGGAAAAAGTTGGACAGAAGAACAGCAATATTTTGTTATGATCATTATACCAATGTTATTTTATTTGACTTCACAGATTTGACATTTCTACTGTAAATTATAAACATAAAATTTGCACAACAACAATAAGACATTTTTATATTGGAAAAACTAACTGACCTGTGATAAATAATACAATAGATACCACAATTTTTTTTCCAGCTGTGCCATGTCCTCTTCTACAAACCACTCTTGCAAATGGTCAGGTGCAGATGGTAATAGGAGGACAAGATCATGGCTCAGTGGTCCTTTATTCATGTGCTGAATATTATGAGCTGTATGGTGCTTCCAGAATCCAGTGTAGTTTTGGAAGCTGGTCCTCAAGTCCACCAACATGTACAAGTATGTAAATTCATAATGTGACTATGTCTGTTAAAAGAATTTTCTGGATCAATTTAGGGCACTTGATTCTAAATCTTGAATGGGCCAGACTTTGTACTGTTGAAGCAGGTCACAATGAATTCTGTTTGGGACAGTGTTGTTGTTTTTTAAGTTCCCATTAAATAGATATTATGGCATGAACTGTTGGTGTAAAAATGGCAAAGAATAGATGTGCAAATTGTTCAGATATATCCCTGGAAGAGGATCTGAACTTTTATTCAGTACATGGTAGAGAGTTTCAAACTTAAATTCTGAAATGAGGAAATACAGTTCCAGAACTAATCAAGTTTGTAATGATCCTTCACATCACTTGCTTTGATTACAAGGGAACAGGATTTTTTACTCTAAGCAGAACTCTTAAATCAAGTACAACCTATAATATCTGGTAGATCGGAGCAAAAATTTTCTTCAGAACTGTAAATTTAGTAGGTAAAGAATAATTGTTCACTTGGATCAGTTCTTCCCCTACCCCTACTAAAACCTTTATTTGGGCTAATTTCTTCTAACCAATTCTTTCACCCTAAAAATTCTGAACAGGTTGTTGGGGTAAGAGATTTCTTTTAAAGTTACCCTAATGATAAATGCATGATAAATAAAGAAAGAATTACACATATTGAAACAATAAAATAATGACTTTTAAATCAGTGCTTACAACAAAGTTCCTCCAGTATGGATATAGTAATAAATTTATTCCCATCTTTATGTGAGACCATTGTAAGTTGTTTGTTATAAAGCTTATTTTAGTGCAATAAGAAATCATAACATAATTACCTTAGCTAATGCATTTTAGTCATTAAATATGTACGTTTTGTTCTTTATTATAGAATATAAGAGTTTTTTGTGCAAGAAACAGCTTCGTAATTGGAACTATTGTATGTTGTTAGTTTGAAGGTCAAGGTCATATTTATTTTGTCAGGAGGAGGAAAACATTATTTTCTGCTGGTAAGATGTTACTTTTTGAGTTGTATTTTGTAGGGATCCGTTGTAAGGACAATAGCGTTGAACATGGTGTGTTCAATGTCACCACCCCCAACAGAGGTGAACCGGTTTTATTGCAGTGCAATGCAGGATATACTCCCAGTGGAAAGAATCCTTTCATTTGTGGGGTGGACAACCCACCAGTCTGTAACAGTAAGTAAAACTGATTCCCTGATGATTACAGTAATGTTATTTACCATAATAATGGTAAATCTTGGGACATGGAAAAAAAATTTTGTGTCCCAAGACTTACATGCAAGTAAAAAAAATAACCTTTTCAGTGCCTCAACATTATAGATGCTGAAAATGTGAAGACAAAATTGGTAAGATCACCATGGATCACACAGCAGTGACCAGCTCTTCATCAGTTAACACATAAATAAACAGTTATAAACTAATATGATTGTATGTTATTATCTTGCATGTGCATAGTTTCTGATTTCTCTAACATGAAATAAAATAAAGGTAAAGAAAGACTTCATAATTTACAGGCTGCTTAGACTTTACTGGGAGACCTGTACAGTACATACACAGTGTGAATTATGCTTTATGTCACCTTTGCCCTGGTTATTTCCCAAGATATTAGATGCAGATTTTGCTTTAATTATTGTGGTAACCAAATTGCATTCATCCAGATCACAGTTTAGCTAGACATTCATTGCTATTTTATTTACTTTGTTCCACAAGCTCAAGAGGTATTAATTGATTTTTCAAGCAAAGTATATTAATTTATAACATTTTCTTCTAATAATTCATAAAGACAAGCTCTTAACAACTGTGAAGTCTTTATTTTAAAAAAAATAACATTATGATCAATTAATATGCTGAACGATCAGTAGAAACAGGTGTGTAAGGTGTCCATAGTACATGAAAAAAATTGCTATAATTAGATGTCCCAACATTTAACGGTCATGAAAAAAGTTATTTTTTGAAAATAATTAATGTATCCTAAGGCTTATAGTGCCTGAAGATATACCGTCATTATGGTGCCCCATGTTGATAGAGATCAGGTACTGATCCAAGTAGACCGCTCCGGTGGCCTAGTGGTTAGAGCGTCCGCCTCGGATGCGGGAGGTCGTGGGTTCGATCCCCGGTCGAGTCATACCAAAGACTTACAAAAATGGTACTAACAGCTGCCTCGCTTGGCGCTCAGCATTAAGAGGTTA
>JAECUM010025891.1:0-10881 GCA_016617855.1 Megalonaias nervosa | reverse complement strand
TGTGACTGAATTTTGTAACGCGTGTTAGGATTGGTGAAAGAACTCAATCAATTTCGATCCGCTCTTCCACTTTAAATAACCTCGGTTCATCTGATTCCATTCACCTGTTCTCGTCACATGATGTGGAATAACGTGGAATCGTCTACCCTCACATCGTCGATGCCGTTCCACCCGGACTATCCCATGTATGTCAGATCATCATGGGCAATTACCCAGATCACAGAGATAGCCCTTTGGAAACGAAGGATCTATGTGGAGAGACAAGACTGTCTGAAGAGTCTTAATCTACGGTACAGATGTCAGACGAAGTTTGAGGAAGATAAGAAGATCCGTGCGATGCCCTCTATGTTAACTGAATGATGTTAACAAAAGAAAAAACAAAGGTCCTTGTCAAGGGTACATTTAGACATTTAAGTCGTAGTCACGGTTTGAATCATCACGTATAGCAATCTAGGAGCAATTTTTATTCGCCTTACACAACTTCCCTAATTATCTAATTTACTGTTTATAACATTAGGTGTGTGTTTTGGACTATGGTGTATAAAGCCAATGCTATTAAATTCTTTTTGGCATTTGGAGACCACACAGAGCAGACTTTTTTCAGTACTTGTATGTGCCATGAAAATAAACAACGGACCATTCTCCTTGTTCAAGGTTGTTCCAATCGATGCCTGGTTTTGTAATATCAAGTGTAGCTAGGAGAGTCTTAGTTTGTGTCATGAGACGTAGAGAATGGTCGGAAGAATAGTTTGTAAAACGAAAACAAAAATTCAGAATTTACATAGCAAAAATAGCAAAAGCTACTCCCCTGCCAGTACAGCTACAGTTTTATCATGGAAGCCATATTTTACTAAACCAATCTCACCAGACGGTGGAATGTCGAGCAGTGAGTGGGGGCACCCTAGGGAAAATGGGGGACTTAAGTGTCAAATTTGGTCGTTTGCACTCTGGGGACAATGGGAATTTAACATGGGGAATTTTTAACACAGGGAATTTATAGCAGCAGTGTATTGGGTCTGTCTAGGGACAATAGGAATTAAACAGGGATGACTTCACGGTATTGGACACCTGGCAACAACGTTGCAAGTGGCTTACCTCAATCGGGCCGAACAGTGTGGCTTGGGGCTGACCTGAATACGCGCTACACTAGGGACAAATAGAGACATACACATAGAGAGGTGGTTAGAGACAGGATTAGAGACATAGACAGAGACTGACATATCACACAAACATAGATTTATGAACATAAATCTATCACACAAAAAATCGACTAAAATTTTTAGGCAAGAGAGAATAGATATCTTTTCGAGGCAATGGAGTGACCTAGGACACCACACCTTCGTCACCATAAATATTGTACAGTGACTTGTTTATAATCCACTTTGATCGTTTTGATGTGTATTTTATCAATGTACTTAACCATCAGGCTTTTATATATTTTTGTCTTTCGTGTTCAATTTAAAAAATGTTTTGAAATAAACGTGTCCTGAAAAAAGTATAAAAACTCACGTCTTTTCTGTCTTCGTTTCAAAAGTGACATTCCCTTCACTATGGATACCTCTGCTGTCTCTGCTCCCTCTTCCACCACTTTCAAAGTCATCGACGAAAACTTAGATCGTGCTAGTTCGGAGGCCTTGTATCTTCGCCATCCCTTTAACATGTTAATTGCTGGAGCAAGCGCTTCAGGCAAGACCGAATTTGTCAAACATTTAATCGAACGTAAACATCATTTGATCGATCGTCCACCTCAACGGGTCGTGTGGTGTTACAAAGATTGGCAATCGGCGTACAACCTCCTGCGAGAAAGTCAAGGCGATTCCATCGTGTTTGTGGAAGGCATTCCTGGCGAAGACGATGGGATCGTGTCTGATCCCAGTCATACTCATCTGGTTATCTTCGACGACATATTAGGAGAAGACGAAGAAGAAATTAAACTGTCGTTTACGTGCAAAGGGCATCATCGGAATGCCAGTGCCATTTACATCACCCAAAATTTCTTTGAATAAAGTAAAGCCCATCGCACCATAGTCTCAATGCTCATTACGTGGTCTTGTTTAAAAGCCCTAGAGATAAATCACAAGTGCAAGTGTTAGCCAAACAGTTAGGAACACCTTGGCTAACCCAAGTGTACGATGATGCCACTGAAACCCTTCACAATTATTTACTCGTGGATTTAAAAACCCCGACCCCCGATTATTTACGATTTCGTACCTATCTATTTCACCACTGGTGTCAAGACGGAGGGCCTGTCGTGGACACGTCTCCGTCGACTTAAAAAAAAAAATCTATAAAAACCTCGGACACTTTTTGTCTATCTCACACATCGTCAACATGACGTTCCTTCAGTCTCATCTTCCCGTCAAATTGATTCGTGCCTTGTACGTCATCAGTCGCGAATAAAATCTACAAATACGTGCTCGTGTCTTAGAAGTCAGTCTCAGAGAAGTCTTACGATTGTTTACGGTGACAGCACGTCAATTATTGCAAGACATGATTCACATTCCACATCAAACCAAACGCATTTTTGAGAAAAACAAAGTTGCTATCACGCAACTGGCAGATCCCCGCATCGACACTCAAACCAAAAAGTAAAATCATTTTGAAACCTGGAGGTGGCGGTTCTCTAGGAGGTGTCATCGTTCGCTCCCTCTTAAAATGGGATCCCAATGCCCCCAAAGTCATCCCGAAGAAAAAAGTCACTCTCCGACCCAAACGTATACAGAAGAAAAAGAGCAGTGGTGTCAAGACCAGGTCACAATCCCAGAAAAAGAAAACTCCACAGAAAAAGAAAAGCCCCCAGAAAAGCCCCCAGAAATCAGCTTCTACCCGCAAGAGAGGCATTTCGGCCAGGACGCAACCTTACATCCCCAAACCACGACCTGCAGCGACGGTGACTGCGTCTCCAGTAGCCTCAGGTTCTTCCACTTCTCCGTTGCTGGTGATGCCAGCTAACACCCAATTTGACTTGCGTCTTTCCTAATTTGATGACAAAATGGGAACCCGTGTCTCCAGGAACTTCTCCTTTAGCGGTGACACCCTCCACCTCTTTTGCTGCTGCGGCAGCTGCTAACAAAGTACCGTCCCTCAAAATCAATGTCCAATAGAGATTGGGCGTGTTACAGAGTTTACTGGATTCATCCAAACAAGAACTGTCCCGATTTAGTTCGTTGCGAACCCCTCAACGTCGAGTGATGCCTGCCATGAAAATGATACGATGGACCGACAATCAGTGGCGACGCATTCCACTATAAAAAAAGACCTGAGGCAAACGGTGGGTATCAGTGTTTTGGTGCTCCTGAACGCCATAGGTGTCACCTAAAAGAAGTGCACACCACCACCATCGTCGTTCTCCTATCCAAAAAGGAAAAGGAAAAAGAAAAGGATAGTCTCGTCGTTTGACCCCGCATTCGAAAATGCGCTTGGCCAAGCATGGACGTCTACCCCAGAGAAGATCCCATCGTCCAAAGAATAAGAGGAGCAACCAAAGGTGAGGATTTTTTGGCGCTGGAATGGTAGAACATATGCTCAAACAGTCTGGTCTGTCAAACGTTATCCAAAGATACATCCCCAACAATAAAATAAAAGGACGCATGTCAAGCAATGGTTTTCAGTGTATGTTTTTTGCTCCTGAACCAAACAGATGTCCCCTAAAAGAAGTGCACACCACCACTATCGTAGTTCTCCTGTCCAAAAAGAAAAAGGGAAAAGAAAAGGACAGTCTCGTCGTTTGACCCCGCATCCGAAAATACGCTTAGCCAAGCATCGACGTCTACCCCAAAAGAGACAACATCATCCAAAGAAAAAGATGAGCAACCAAAGGGAAGGATTGTTTGGCGATAAAGAAAAAAAAATGTCAAAGAGTTCGTCAAAAGCGATAGTCAAAGAGTTCGTCAAAAAGACTGGTTACAAACCCTTCGACCTACTCCAAAAAATAAGATAAAAAGAGTGTGTGCCAAGTCATCGACGTCAGTGTATTTTTTTAGTGTGCCCCGGAACAACAAATGTGTCACCACCACCCAGAAGCCATCCCTCTTCTACCTCCAAAGGAAAGAAAAGGAAAGGGCTGCCTCCTCGTTTAGCCAAACATTGCGACGTGTTGTCCGTTCTGTCCAAAGCCCCTCCGCCCATGCGAGAACAAATCATTCAAACAGCCACTATAGACGTCATTGATACCATGTGCGAATGTTGTCTGAATATCTTGAAAGGAACGATATCTTTGTCTCAACATCAGAAAGAATGCTTAGCCAAGCATCGAGACGTTCTTCGCCAAATGGTCCAAAAGAAAATACCCATCCGTCAAAAGAAAAAGATGGTACAACGCGGAGGATTTGTGCACCTGTTGTTAGCACTCATACTTAAAGCCACATTGGCACCACTGATTACAGGACTCGTGGGAGATGCTGCTTCACAAATGGCTCAACGATAAAAAGGATCAAGAAGATAAAAGCGGTCTCTGGGGTGAAAAGATCTCAGGCGTGACCTTTGGAATCTGTTGGAAGGACGAAAACTGACTTCAGTGCCTTACAAACGATAATGGAATTCCATCGTTGGCAAGAACAACATACCCCGCATTTACCGTCCAATCTTCATTTGACCGAGATGTTCCAGTTACAACATGAATGTTGATGGATCGCAGCGATTTGTCAAAAAATCGAAACGGTACGGTCAAGTGTTGCAGCAACTTCAACTCTTTCACCAGAAAGCTTTAGACGAAACAGCTTAACCGACTCTGGAGGATTTTAAGATCCTGATGAAAAGTTCATCACCACCCCCACCACCCCCCAGTGACCAAGTCAGAAAAAGGAGAAGAAGAGTTTCAAACTCCACCAGAAAAAGTACGCAAGCTAAGACCACCAACATCCAGAATTGGTTGGACTAAAAAGATGATAGCAACCACTTATTCCTCAGAAGAGAAAAGGAAGGTGAAGACAGAACTTAAACAAGAACTGATTACCCCTATTCAGACATCCTCCTCGACACCTATTGCTCGTCAGACACGCAAAGCATTACAATCCAAGAAAATACCACA
Source organism: Megalonaias nervosa (assembly GCA_016617855.1). Classification (NCBI taxonomy): domain Eukaryota; kingdom Metazoa; phylum Mollusca; class Bivalvia; order Unionida; family Unionidae; genus Megalonaias; species Megalonaias nervosa. The sequence continues at coordinate 5,852 of JAECUM010025891.1, read as the reverse complement.
CGAAAAAAAGAGTAGCATCCGTCCTGATGGAGAATTTTTTAGCCCGCATTTACTACGATCAATCCCATCCCGCGGGATACGGAGGAGTTCAGAAATTGTATCGTGCTGCCAAAACCCGACTGAAAAGTGTCCGTTTACCTCAAGTGCAACGGTGGTTGCAAGAGCAAGCCACGTACACCTTACACAAACCCATTCAACGAAAATTTTCCAGAAATCGCACCAGAGTGTAGGGCATCGATCATCAACGGCAAGTCGATTTAGCTGATGTCACTCATTTGGCGACCTACAGTTGTGGCTACAAATATTTGTTTTGTATCATCGACGTCTTTTCCAAAATTTGCCTGGGTTGTGCCATTGATTTCCAAATCGAGGAGTGAGTTAGTGCGAGCCCTCAAACTGGTGTTGAACAAAGTGGTCGTCACCCTCTTCGATGGCAAGCCGACAAAGGCACCGAATTTCTGAACCAAGCTTTCCAAAAACAATTAAAGAAACGAGACATTCATTTTTTCACCACCGAGAATCCAGAAACCAAAGTCAGCAACGTGGAACGTTTTCAACGCACCTTGAAAGAACGCATGTGGAAATATTTTACGCATCAACACACTCTCAAGTACATCGACGTCTTACCGCACCTGGTCAAAGCGTACAACCAATCTTATCATCGGAGCATCGGATGTGACCCTCCCCCCAAGAAGTGACTCCCGACAACGAAGTGACCGTCTTTGAGCGCCTGTTTGTAACGTCCCCGACAGTGACTGTCCCCAAGGAAGGTGGAGTGTTAACGACGGGAGATTGGGTGCGCATAGGCAAAATCAAACGCACTTTTGACAAAGATTACTTACCCAACTGGACCACCGAATTGTTTCGTGTCACTTGACGAGTGAATGGCCGTCATCATCATACCATCTATAAATTGGAAGACATGAACGGGGAAGTGTTAAAAGGAACTTTCTACTTGCCCGAGTTACAACGCGTGACCAAAAAAGAAGAAAACATCGTGTCAAAGAAGTCAAAGTACGTTGGAAAGGATATCCGCCGAGTTTTGACTCTTGGATCGACGCTTCGCAAATCATCGACTATAAAAAGAAATGACCATCATGTCCTTCAACACAGCCACAACCACCACAGTGACCACTCCTTCACCGAGTTCTTCTCTGCAAGATCTATCAAAGCAACCCTTGTGGGTGTGGTGTGTAGAACGTGTGCCTAAAACGCAAATCGTCTTTTTCTGCCAAATCTTTGCTATGTATTCTGTCATCGGTACTGCCATTGTCCATTTGAGTTTGCAACAAGGAGACAAACAATTGTGGACCATTTTAATCAGCAGTTGCATTGGTTACCTTCTCCCCAATCCTTCCCTGAAATACTCTAACAGTAACAACGGGAGTCGTACGACCAACGTCAGTCCCCCTTCCAACAGTCACCATAACAACAATAACAATCCTCTTCTAGACACTCCTCTGACCTCCACTGACCCCTCGGACAGCAGAACTCTGGAATTATGAATAACCAATTTTACTTAACTTTACCCTGTGACATTTCCATGGATGTATTTCCCAACAATACTTTGTGCTGTTTCACGGCCAAATTACCTCAGGCCATCCAATTGGATCACGAAACCCGTTGGGAAGTGGCTTTGGTCGAACTGATTCACCCTACACAAATCTTAAACATCACCGAAAATCAAAACATTTTTGAGGTCGACGTTCTGAACGACCAAGTGCAAGAATACTTGAATGAGAACGAAACTGTAGATGCCTCTATGAAACGACAAGTGTCCCCCGATACTCCAAGGAACATCTATATGTTGAAAATTCCTGCAGGCAATTATTTTAGTGGTCAACATCTGGTGGACACGATTGCTTCCAAATTCAATGTGCTATTTGGCAAAGCCTTCAACAAAACGAAGCGAAGTGTCACCCTCGAGCACCATAAAGAAGCTCGTCGCCTACTGATGAAATATTCTGATGCCAAAACGTTGGCCATTACATTTTGTCTTGAATTGTTTGACATTTTGGGCGGAGACCTCAAGATGGTCAAGAGTAACAACATTCCGCCCATCGCCAACAACTTGACTTTTGCGAAGTTTTCTCGATCCCCGGTAGTACTGAACCAAGGATTAAATTTGATCTTTGTGTACTCTGATGTGTTGGAGTATAACGTGGTGGGACACACATCCGCACAGTTGCTGAGAGTCATTCCCTAAAAAGCGGATTCTGCCACAACTAATGACGAGGAAAGTGGAAACACCTATCACGTTCACCGCGAATTTGTAAATAGTCACTATTTGCGCGTCAGTAAGTCGTATTCCGGCAGTGTCAACGTTGCTATAAAAGGAGATCTGATACAAAATATTCCATTCTCCAAAGGGAATGTGACGGTGAAATTCCATTTTCGAAAAAAATTCTCTAACGACTTATAAGCCATGTATCCTGTGTACCGAGGGGTCGCTCGACAGCGAGGACATGGTTTAGGAGATATGCCAAAATCGGCGTTTCGTTCGGTGCCTCCCGTTTTGAAACTGATGGTAACAAGAGGATTGCACGCCTTGAAAGATGCCGCCTTGACGCAAGGCAAAGAATTTTTCCAAAGCGTCATCACTGATCAACAAAACAACAAAGAAGCTTTCTTGAGAGCAGGCAAAAATGTCTTGCATTAATCTGGCAAAACTCCTATAAATGCTATGGACGCTGCCAAGTCAGGCATTCCTGTTTCCCTGACGTCACAGCAAGGACAAAGCAGAAAGAGACGACGATGACACCCGTCCAGAGGCCTTCACACTCCCAGAGCTAGAAAGACCAAGAAAAGAAGAACCGTTCGAGAATTAGACGTTTTTGATTATTAAATAACAGAGAAAAAAAAATGATGCACAGAGAATCTTGCGAATGTTCCAAGTCGGAACTGGATCTGTTGCCATGCCACCCACTATGATGACGATGCAAGAATCCCAATGGGTAGAATTTCATCCCATCTCCTCTTTGATAACATCAGCCCCCATCGAATTTGAAATCTAAGGACAGCCCTAAGATTACATCGATCTGAATAGCAGTTACATGTACCTGAAAGTCAAAGTGATCAAAACCGACGACACCGCTCCTGGATCCAATGCTAAACAAAATAACAAAATAGTCAGCAGCAGCATAGATACTTACCCTTACCTAGGATACCTGGAAATTTTCTTGACGTACGGAAAAGAGGCCAAGAACATTCATCTGGATGCTTGCGTGGTATGGAAACCTGACACAGCCAGCGAGGACAAGTTTAACAACACAGTCCTGACATCAGCTGACGATCCTCACAATGTGGGCTTTAACGACCGTCGAAAGAAAATCCTGCAAGGACGTAGTTTAGAACTAATGGATCGTTTGCATTTGGACATGTGGTTGCAAGAAAAGTGTTTGCTGAACGGAGTGGATATCCGCTTGAGACTGAATTGTAGCAATACCGCTTTCCATTTGATGGTCCATGCCAACGAGTACGAAACCATCATCGAAGAAGCCAGAATCTACGTGCGAAGCATGGAAGTGTTACCTAAGGGGGGAAACGACCTCATCCACAGTTTGAACAGAACGACCGCCAAGTATCCTTTACGACTAGTGGAAGTGCAAACTTTCATCATTGCCGCTGGACTCCGATCCAAGATCGAAGATCATCTGTTCCTAGGACAGTTACCCAAACGTTAATCGTTGTTATCGTGAGCTACGAAGCCCTCAACAGAGCCGTCACTGCCAATCTTTTCGAGTTTAAGCACTACAGAGTGTCCAGAATCGAAGTCAGTCGCGATGGCAAGACCTTGTGTACCAGACCCTTCGAACCTAACTTTACTCAGAAGAATTACTTGAGATCGTACTTGTCTCTGTACGAAACCACGGGATAGTTAGGGACCAACAGCAGCCACGGCATTTCTAACGACGATTATGCAGGAGGCTGCGCTTTGTGGGTCTATAATTTTACTCCAGACCAAGGCAGCGATGAGGGACATTTCCACCATATAAAATCCGGTCAACTGCGTGTGGAACTACAGTTTGCAGAAGCTCTAACCGAGACGGCGAACGTCATCTTGTATGCCGAATTCGACAACACTCTAGAAATAAACAGTTTGAGAGAAGTCGTTCTAGACTATTAGAAGCTATGGAAGACTTTTATCCCTCTTTGAATGGTAGAGAATCTTTGGAAATGGAATGGGAGAATATCGTGGAAGCAGAACCAAAAGACATAGACGAAGAGGTTATGGTCATGTCCAGATGGCCAGAACAAGAACACCATTTAGTCTCCTGTTTTGCCAAACACCTGGCAGAAACCATAACAGAGTTGACCAAGAAAGATTGCTATGGATGTCTAAAAGATCATCAAAGTCAAATTCAACACGATAAATGTCTGTTGATGAGTCAAGAAGAAAACTTGGACGAGTGTCTGGATGACGCTTGGGGTCTCATCCCGGAAGAAGCAGTGTTGCATCAGTGGTATAAAGACTTGCGTGATCATTCCTCCCCTCCATTGACAGCTCTAGCGATCCATTGCATCGAATCTCTCTTGGCCCAGATACGGAGACGAAGCGAAGAGAGGATTGCTTGACAGAGATTTCCATACAAAAAGTCAATATTGAATTGATGACTTATCATTACCCGTGAAAAAAGAAAAAACAAAACAAAACAAAATGGGTACCTGGGAACTTCATTACCGTTTGAAAAACAGTTCGTACACCGCTTCTTGGATGCCTGTCATGTGCGCTAAAGATGAACTTCCTCATCGCAAACCTAAAGACCATCAAGCTTATGTCATCAACACGGACGACAGTCATCTCCCAGGAACCCACTGGGTAGCTGTCTACTTTCCCCTCGATGCCTGTGTGGAGTATTTTGATTCTTATGGATTACTGCCTTTGGAAGACGACATCATCGACTGTATGAGAAGAAATGCCTAGACGACTCGCTTCAATAATGTGAAATTACAAGGCACAGATTCCATGGTGTGTGGACAATATTGTGTGTATTTTCTTCATCAACGCAGTCTTGGATATCACTTCGAACATTTAGTGACTTATTTTGATCGTTACTCTTCTAGAAACGATGAAAAAGTAGATCGATGGCTTTGTGACCGTTATGGATATCCTTTGTCTCTAGTTAGAAAACGTAGTGTACATCAATGGCCAAATGACCTCCTTCAGTGAAAGTCTAACTTGGCTTCACAACGTTGTCAACCTTGTCAAAAATGTGTTATTTGAGAAAAATGTGTTGATGTTATATTATGTGTTGGTTAATTGTTGGTTGAATAAAAATGTTATCTTTGACTTCTCTCTGTCCCTCATCATGAGATGAGCTATAGCGTTCCTACCCAAAAAATCGTAGGGATATTTTCTATCGCGTCCGCACTTGAGCCATATAAAGCGGGGCGATCTCCAGTCTGACCATCCATTGTTGACTCGTCAACCTATGAAGATGTGTTCAAGACTAGCAAAGTTGAACGAAGCCCACGTGAATTTACATCGTATCAGGCAAAACCTGATGCTCAAGCCTGATGAGATTGAAAATGTCAGGATGTTAAAAGTGGCCCAAGGCCTAATAGAAGAGGTCTTTAAAGACGAAATCAAGAAGGAGCAAGAAGAATGGACCGAGAAGTACAGACTTCAGAAACAGCAGACAGAACAGCAACAGCAGAAGCAGCAACAACAACAGGAGCCAGACAGAGGTTTTGTGGACTGCCGTGTGGACACGAAAGAGTTCTCCTTCTCCTTCCGAAGAAGCAGTCCCTATTCTGTGGGAAAGCCTGCAGCCAGACGGGGACGCAATTTTAGACGATAAGAGATTGCCACAACCCCCAACAAAACAGCCATTTTCAGGACTACCCCAACA
>JAECUM010025890.1:0-22359 GCA_016617855.1 Megalonaias nervosa | reverse complement strand
ATCTGTGTGTGTGTGTGTGTGTGTTTATCATATTATTTTAATATTGTGTTTTTACCATGGAAAATATAATATCTTTTCAGTTTTCACTTCTGAAAGTACACATTTTCGCATCATGCCATACGACGTCAGTACATGTTCCAAAAAGAATACAGCAAAAAGAACCAATGGCTTATGACCTTAATCAATAAGGTTTATGACCTTAATCAATAAATGGAAACTGGCGCTGATAATCATCAACGTTCGCTTCTCGTCAAAGATGTTTATCACAGACCCGTTTAATCTTACATAACTGATATGGTATTCAATACATATGTTTAATATGTGTTTCTCTATCACACAACCAGAGTAGAACTATGATGGTTTCACTGATATCCGCACGTCGATGTTCTAGGGCATATTATCCTTGAGTTCTGTTTGACTGACTAAAGGAATCTATTTTATGACAGTGTAAATCACACATGTATTGCCCTTATTAAGGGGCGATGTGAAGATTTTGTGCACCAAAGATAAGTCGTGTTCGACGTGGGCGAACAAGATTTATCTCGAGGGAAAAAAATCTTTATATTCCCACCAAAACAATTACAATGCGTTGCTTATTATACCAATTCAAATGAGACAGAAACATAATTGAGTGAGGGATACACGGTCGAGCGTTACACGACCGCATGAAGGAGACACGTCAAAAAGACACGATGTTTTGTTCTCTGCCCCTTGACATTCTGTACTGCAATCATTGACGCTGTGACTTATATATGGTATAATACAATTCCATGACTATTCATGCAATGCTTTATTAAAGTAATTACATCCTTCCAGTGGGCATTATTAGCACGTGTCCGCATAACTTTACATCACATGACATGTTATTTACTAAATTATATACTGCCTTCGGCCTTGCAGCTGTCCTCCTGAAAAACCATCTGATGGAGTATAGTGCCTTTGGTTCGGGCACTATGTGTCTTGTCATAATTTGAATATTGAAACTGGGATATATGGGAAATAATGGAGTCGATTGAAGTAAAGATATTATATGCTCTGTGACAATCATAATATTAAAAATGACTATTTTTCTATTTGAATGTGTCTAGTATATACTAACATTTAAATTTATTTTGAAAATACCTTTATAACAAAACATCCGTATATATTTGCATTTAATTGTTAACATCTGGAAATACAAAAACAAATAAAAAGTAAGTACGTTCGCTAAATGTGTTTTTGGCTGTTTAAAACAAGAGATATTTCCAAGATGTGATGGTTGTGTAAAGTAAATGTACAAAATATACTTTACAGATTTGGTAACAAGTTAGGACAGTCATTTCTCTCCACATCTGCTTCATAATACTGAACTTTTCAGTGTGTCCAGATCAAAATGACCGAAATTCAAAATTTATAAACATTCAAAATTTAATTACAAATTTGTTGCTTATGTGTAAAGTAATTCAGAATTAAAAAGCAAAGTTTGCTATGCAATATCATTAGTAGCGTCTTAATAGCATCATATTAAACACATCAAATTGGTCATTCGGTTTAGTAAAGGTACTCAAGACACTCACCTGTTCCTTAACATTAGCTCCTGGTTATTTTTTTAAAATAACTTCACGTTTTCGACCTGCAATGTATATGCTCTGTATCTATCTATCTATATAATATAATATAATATAATATAATATAATATAATATAATATAATATAATATAATATAATATAATATAATATAATATAACACAACATAACATAGCATAACATAATATAATATAATATAATATAATATAATATAATATAATATAATATAATTGCAATGTTCACTGGTGCCCAGCCGAAATTGGCAAGCCAATATCACAGGTTGGTCACTAGCAAAGTTCCTGTCTCTACATTGGCTTGTCAGTGATATCATTCGTATAACAGTGACTTAATTCCCCTATTAGCTAGGTTTGAAACATAAAACTGCACGGCAGAGACTGACTGGATTCTTTTGGAGCTCCATTGGCCTTTTCCATGAATAAACTTCAGATGTGCCACACCTTCCTTACATTCCATACTCTTGCAAAATCGGCATATTCTTCTCCTGATTTAGTTTTGAAGTCCATAAAGTGAAAATGATCCAGCTGTGCTACCAAGTTTTTGTTGCTTTTTTTTATAAATGCACTTCTGAAGTAAATACAAGGTGTATAATCCAGAACCAAAGTTATGCCCATCAATTATACATGAAAATAAATATAATTAATGGCTCTTTCAACAATTCCTAAAATATATATGGACTTTTACATAGCCAGGGTAACCATTAAGGAAAATCTAGACATGTTTTTATTTTAAAATAGATTTTATACAAAGTACCAAACTGTAGGGCGGAACCTTAAAGCAAATATGAAACGTTTGTGCAACTGCTTTTCTCTTGTTCATACCATCATCTACGATTTTCTCAGACATATGATACATCAACATTGATATGTATGAATAAAAGCTAATTATACCTATTTTGTTCTTGCTAATGATACAGTATGCCTTGTAGCAGTATCGTGCATGAAAATACCTTAATTATTGGAAATTAGAAGTATTACAACATAGAAGTAAAGTCCACTTTAAATTTAAAACTCTTGCATTAAGTGAAAGAAAAATATAGCAAAAATGTTTATGTTCACTTATTTGTGATGAAAATTAAGGACAATATTCTAGCGTCATTAGAAAAAGCAAACTTTCTAACCTTTGACTTCTGTGACCTTATTCTGTTTCATCCTTTTCCAAACCATAAAGTTTATTGGTAACATCTCAGGAACAAATGTGGCAAGTTTCATTTTCATGTCTTTTAACCTAGGAATGTGCAGGTTTAAATTAGCTTACTTTTCATCATAGAGATTGGTGCTGACCTTGTGTGGGACTTTGCTTTCATGAATACTGTTTTGTGGACAACATATGTGATAATTATTCAAAAGGACTTTTTAGGCGCTTAAGACATACATGTTTCAGCTATACAACGAAAATTAAATCATCCAATGATAATACCAATGTGGTATTTATGGTGGTGCTCTGCAGATATGAGATATTACGTACTTCTGACTGAGTGATAGGTGTAGGATAATCTTGTTTGCAAACTAACGTTTCCCATATTAAAAATATAAAATATGCTAGCATAGCCATTACATATAACTAGTGGTACAAAAGCGTCATCGTTTCTCCTGTCGTATCGCCATTTGTGCCAGTATAATGTTTTTGGTACCAAACTATGAAATATGTCCCATATTAACTCATGAAATCAAGTAATCTATGTAATTTGGACTTAATATTTGAATCGTCTAATGTAAATTGTGTTCTTATGGGTAAAAAGATATGTTCAACGTTCTGAATATTATTGCGATGAACAACAAAGCTCTTTATTATGGAAAAGTTTATTAATGGATCCCCTCAAAATACTCCCTATGCATCTCTGTGCACTTTCGCTGATTATCCAATCATTTAATATAAGTTTATAGTCATTTTTGTTCTGTATCGATCAGCTTCATCAGTTTCTTCAATTACAAAAACCACTAACCGCTCACCAAGGGCAGATAATGGTCTTCCAGAAGGTGGGTCGTCCTTAATGAATTCTTAAACAACTTTAAAACGATGAAACAACCTCAAAATTGTAGAATATGAGAAAGAATTATATCCGTAAAATTCATCCAAGTCGGCCTTGATAGCAATCAGATTATACCCTACGAGCGGTCGGAGTTCATAGGCTCAGAAATGTTATCCTTGTCCAACTCTTTTTAAGTCATGTGTCATTTAGCTATGTTACATCTCATCGATATGTCTGCAAGTGTCCGGAGTACTGTACGAGCAGCTTCAGATCAGTCTGTACAAGGTTATGAACATGTACATGGTGACTTACAAATTATGTGTGAAGAGTTAAATATTCTTATTTCGATAGGTGAAATAGTTTAAGACTGTTAAAAACAGTGCCCGGGATAATTTATTTAATGGATATTTGGTATATAGCAAGGATGTTCTCTAACCATATTAACTTTATATTTTTAATGCTGGTCTCAATACTGGTTGGTTTCCAGACATTTGGTCTGAGGGTATAGATATTACCTATTCATACGAAAGGCTCTGTAAGTAACGTAAACAGTTGCAGAGTTATAACCCTTTTGAGCGTCATGGGTAAATTGTTTAATATGATCTTAAATAACAGACTTGTTAGCTGGGCGGAGGATCACCGGATAGTTGTTGAACAATAGACTGGTTTCGGGAAAAGTATGTACACAATTGATAATATTTTCACTTTGCGTGGGTTGATAAATCATTATATTAACTCAGGCAAAAATAAATTGTATTGTACTTTTCTTGAGTTTTGCTACAGCGTTTGAATATGCTATAAGGGATGTTTTATGGTGGTAAAATATTTAATATTTTATATTCAGTGTATGGAAATGTCAAAAGTACAGTGAAATTCAATAATACCTTGACGGAACAATTTGTGTGTGTAACTGGCGTGTATCAAGGAGAATGCTTGTCGCCATTCTTTATTTTCCATGTTTAATAATGACACTGAATAGGAATTTATTATCAGTGGTTTTCCAGGTGCTGACTTGGGTATGCAACAACTTTTTATGATTTTACAAGCAGATGACCTAGTAAGATTTTCATAGTCAAAACAGGGTCTGGAAAAAGGAATGTGCTCTGAGTACATATTGTGATAAGTATCGCTAAAAATGTTAATACAAATAAAAACAATTATTATTTTCCGCAAAGGAGGGAAAATATTGGATGAATCTGTATTTTACTATAAAGGCTTACAAATAGAGCTTGGTAACAAATTTGCATTCCATGAAATTACTTTTACAACAGGGTTTTCTACACTTCTTCAACAAACTTTAAGTGAAAAAGCTTTAAATGCATTATTTGCAATGGTTACATGTTTGTACAGGGTAAAATGTGAAAGTGTTGACACATTAATTGCACCAATTCTTAAGTATGGATTAGAAGTATGGGGATTCATTAAAGGAAATGCTGTTGAACGGTTGCACTTTAAATTTTGCAAAATACATCTTGGGGTTAAAAAGTCTACCCAAAATGAGTTTGTATAAGGTGCTTTGTTGAGCACACCCTTACAGATCAATAGAAATTACCGCATTTTCAAATATTGTCTCCTCAGAAAATAGAAAATATATATCTGTAATATATAATCTATGCTTTCAGACATAGAAAGTCATCCTGGAAAGAAACATTGGGCTAGATTTAAACATTTGTAATAATTGCAACATGCTGAAAGAGATAAGCATCACTTTGTTTTAAATTGCCAATGGTATTTTCCGCTATGAAAGCAGTACACAAACTCTTGTTTTTGGAATGATGAAATTTATTAAATTACTCAATTCCACTGAAACTCATGAGGATAGAAATGTGGAAAATTTTATTCATAAAAACTAATTGAATGTAATAATATGATGAATACTACTTAAGTTACATTTTCCTTTTCATTATTTACGAGATGCATTACTATGTCATGTTTCATGTATAATGTACGTATGATACTATTACGAAAAGCATGTTGCATTATCACTATATACTGATGACACTGTTTGTGTCTGCTTCCGAAGGAGCTTGTATTGAAGCTGATGCATGTGATTCAACAAGCATATTTTGGAGTCTTTTACAAGTCACAAATTAATGTGTTGTATTCTTATTTCGAATCATCACCAGGTATAAATAAATGCAAATATGAATATTTATGTGCGTATGTTTGCATATCACACTATCTAAGAGTATATGTACGCATGTGCATATATGTGTGTGGGTTATTGCAATCATGTGTATAGGTATATGCATATACATATATAATGTACAAGTGTGTATATGCATTTTTAAAATACCCATCTTATGTTTATTCTACGAAGCAACCATTGAATGGTTTTTCAGATTGTCAGTTCCACAAATTCAATTTATCTTAATCCTAACAAAAGTTTATAAGCTGATTCAATTGATATCTGAGACGCGATTCTTCCATGATTTATTCACAAAAACGAGAGCAAATGTATTAGCACCGCTCATTTCATAATACCTTTATGATGAATTGAACCTAAGAGTAAAGAATAAATGTCAGAGACATTTGGAAGTGAAATTCTCTGCAAATGTTTCCACAACACATTATATGAATATTTTGATAAGGGCAGTTTTTGATGTCATTACACATCCACTTAAAGATCTGAGTTCCATGTAAAGATAAGGCTCTCAAACAATAGAAAAAAGTGAATATAATAGTAGGCTTTAATTTGTTTATAGACTGAAAGACCTAATTTGAACACGGTATTATGTCACCGAATACTTAGGAAGCGAGAAAAATTCAAACCGCAATTTTCCCAATTTCGATCGTGATAAACCTTTAAAACGAAAATGGATGGAAATATTATTGTTGAGTGTATGTGGGAGATAATGATTGTTTCTTCTCCGATGAAATATGTACCGAATGTTATGTGTTGATGTCATGGTTGTTTCCAAAATTGTTTTGATAGCGTATATATACTTGATATGTATTCTGAAAACATATCAGAAAGGGATGGAGTTATGTTTACTTCGGCTTCAGAAGGACTGTCGCAAGAACTGGTATGGTTTCTTAACTCCACTTCGTAGTAATCCCATCACATTGTCTTTTTGCAGTAACTGTTCTGGATGTCATGCCAACAAATTTCATTACTTATGGCACATGATTTTTTTTAAAAAGTGAAAACTACATCCCCTCCCCCCCCCCACGCCGCCCCCATATAAATAATTTGGAAGTGATGTCATCCAAAGAGAAAATCGGCAATTTATTTTTGCAAGTCATTGGTATCATTCTCTAGAACGTCGTTTAGTGCAATGCAAGTGATTGATACCTTACCATTACTGAACTGACTGAGCTTGCCCGACAAAACGGAAATTAGAGATACACTTTTAACGTGATTGCTTGCGCGAATGAAAACAAACATCATTATGGCAAGATAAATGTGGTGAGATAAAACTGATTCTTACTGATTATTTAATCATTGTCTTGAACTTATTTATGTTCTTGATAAAATCTGAGCTGCAAATTGAGAGATCGCTTTTAAGAAAGACATTATTGATTATTTAATTAATGTATTTCTAGAATTTAGGCAAAGTCATATATACATCTAGCAACATGTGATTTTATATGCATGCATTTAAACATGGTTCTTTGAGTTCAATAAATCTTTTGGACTGATTTTTACTTTGCACAAACCTTGTACTGCATCTTGGAGTGCAACTGTAGAAATCCTAATTGTGGATTTTATGTATATTTATTTCTTATTGGTAACATTCTCACACTCACACGTTCAAAGTATCACCCTGTGATGGATACTACCTACATAAGAACACAGTACTTTTTTGCTCCTCATGTACCATTTGATTGTACAGTCTAGTAGACAGAAGGGAAACACATTTCATAGGAAATACAGGTTAAAAATATGAAAAGCCCATCCAATCATTCATCTATATGCAAATTCTGCCAGCTAGATATATTTACATATATACAAACAGATATAGCTACATACAAAAGATATATTTTTTTTATATTTCAAAATGAGATACTGAGATATATCAGTGAGAAATACATGCATGTCTCCCACCCCTAGTTACAATGATAGTTTTATCGACACATTTGATATATAACCTCTGAAATTAGTTATGTTTCCAAATTAAGAAGTATACATGCCCTAGCTCCTGGTTATTTCCATATTTCGGCCTAATTCATTTTTTCTTCTTCTTTCCCTACAAAACCGCTCCGGTGGCCTAGTGGTTAGAGCGTCCGCCTCGGATGCGGTAGGTCGTAGGTTCGATCCCCGGTCGAGTCATACCAAAGACTTACAAAAATGGTACTAACAGCTGCCTCGCTTGGCGCTCAGCATTAAGAGGTTAGTGTTAGGACTGGTCGGCCTGGTGTCAGGATAATGTGACTGGGTGGGACATCATGCTACATGTCTGCGGCATGATGCCCCAGTGCTAGACATCACTATAAACTGCCACACTGCAGACATCGTAGCGATATGACTGAAAAATTGTTAAAGCTACGTTAAAAATCATAATCACATCATAATCACATCACATCTTTCCCCACTATATGGTTATATTTCTCTCTACGTCTTTTTCTCTCTCGTCGGATGATCAGATCGTAAAATATGCCATCAGTGTACATTTAATTAAGCTAAGACAAGGTGCTATACAAATGCTAAAAATAAAGACAAAGCAGAACCATGGAAGTCTCAAATATTAGATTATTTAAAAATGTTTCCCAATTGAATCTTGCACATTGCCATTGATTGAGTTTACATTACCATGTTTATATCCGATATTCTGATATACTTTTATCTGTTAATCTCAACAGCAAACGATAAGCATTGAGGGGGGGGGGAGTGGGGTCGGGGCTAGATAAAATCATGTAGATAAAATATAATAATTAAACAAAATAATTAGTCATTTTATTCCTAATTAAACTTATATTTATATTTGGAATCCATGGGAAAATCTGGAGTGGGTGGAGTTTGATTGCAAATAAAACCTCAAATGACTCAGGAAATTTGGGGGCAGAGCCTGTTACTGATGTAGACTACACAATTCAAGTTCAAATGCAAAAATAAACAAAATTAAAAACAAAAATGGTAACTGTACCAGTCTGCGCTAGAAATTGGTTAACTGAAATGAAATCATTCCATTTTTCATATGGCAAAGACACAACCTGAATATTATATAAAGGAGATACATTAATAATTGTAACAGTCATAAATTATTTTTGAAAAATTGGTTTTATAAAATATTTATATAGTAATACACGTTATTCGTCGATAGCGTTAACCACGCAGAATGAAAATGATCCATGCATGTCGAGATTTTGTCGTTTTTCCCTCCAAAAATATATACTTAAAGTAAAATCGTTTTCCAAGTAGATATAAGGAAATATTTCAGTCTTGACAATACAATATTCTGCTTTCACTAGTAAAATATTTCCTTTTATCTACTAAAAAGGAAGCTATCCTTTGTGTATTTGTTTATTTATTGAGAAACTGTTCATACATGTAAATATGCATAACTGTTATTTCAATCGGTATGGTCAACAAAGGCAGCTTCAAATATATCAACGAATCTTGTACATCACTAATTTTATTTTTATTCGCTTGATTTGCTCTAATCTTGTTTTGCCAAGACGTTGATGTTATAATTTGGTATTAATTCTATTTGGAAAACATCTAGGGAATGCCAATGCGAGTATTAATATTTTTAACATCGTTCATAGCTGACATTAACAATGATTCTCGGGGCCGATATATCCCCATAATACTGTCTAGACATCGATGATTCCAGTTTCTCATTCGATAGGAAACTTTTTACTATGTAATTCTAGGAGTATAAATACCGCACAAAAACGAAAATCGCTCTAAGCATTGAATTACGGTGGTCTATAAAAACAAACGCATATATACATCTTATGCGCATTCATGTACTACTGTTCTTTCAGAAACGAATCAGAAATATATTATGTGTACATGAACTTCAGGATGTAAATATCACTCATTATTAAGTGCTCAATTTTATTCTTTATCATTATTTGAGGGAAGTTTAGTTTTGCTTTATGCGTAAAAACGTCATCTATCTAAAACCAAATAAAAAATAAATGAAAGGTATTTTGTTTACAACAACGTCGTCGAAATACCAGAAAATGGACCATTAGTATGTATATTTAGATTTTCTCATGAGTTATATACTGTTAGCCACTTTGGCCAAAATCAGTTATTAAAGGTACTAAGAATTAAATTTTTAGATGCAAATAAGATGTGATGGGGAATTTGTATTTGTGTAAGAAGACATGGTCTGTTAAATGCATTGTATGATTGCTGTTGAACGGAATGGGTGGTGGACGCTGTTTTTGCTCTGCTCCAATCTAAAGTCCGAATGGTCGTGTGATAAAAAAGACTCCACCTTATATGGTTCATTAATAAGGTAAAGATAATGATTGAATGCAAATACATAGGTTAATGAACAGTTTGCTCGGTAGTAATATAAACTGCTGGTGTCTACAACGGGAATGAACATTACGATGTAGGTTTACCTGTGGCGCAACTTGAGCCTCAGGGGGAATTTAATATTGAGACTATAAAGTTAAAATTGTATACAATGTTGCATTGTTAGAAGTGATTTATCTCAATATTTGAGCTTCGAACTTTATTTAACAACAAGCGGTAGATTTGCATGTAGCGCCATTTTAACCTCAAACTGGATTATTAACATATTTGGTTATATTGGTTATTCATTATCCAGCAGCTGACTTTCTGACTACTATCCAACACTTACTTATTTAGTAATGTATTATACAGAATCATACACTATACCATCATCATGTCATGTGTAGCAACCAATACGCAACAGCTACTATCCAACGCAGAGTGTTTAATTATTAATACCTGACACTATACAATTAGTAAGGTTGTGTGCATTGATCAACACTCACGTCATGTACTATCCAGTACCCCACATTACACTGTCAACACGACATGTGTAGTGTGATCCGCCTGTGACCTGATGCCTGGCTGTTATATGCATATATCCAAGTTTAAAATATAAAGCATTACATATACAACAGTTACGCTGCAGATGTCAGTAAATTAACATATATTGGACTGCTGTTATAAATATCTTTAACCAAAGAAAATAGCTCGTAACATTTAACTGTCAGGAACTTTAGCGAAGATTGAAAAATTCTACGAAATTAAAGAAATTGGTCTAGACGAAAAGAGTACTCAAATTTCCACACTTATATGGAATGTTGCGGGTATTATAAAAGAAATTCCTTTCAAATTGTAAACGTTTTGCAAATTTCATGATAAAATTTTACAAATTGCATATTTTGTTTAATAATTTTAGCAAATTGTAAAATCTTCCGAAGTGTACTTATCGAGTAACATAAAGTTGCTCTTCTTAACATAGAATCTTCCGACCACAAAACGCTATATATAATATTTTCCCTAGCTTTTTTGCTATTGTGTTTGGAAATACTAACATAACTTCGCAAGAAAAGACATTCACAGCAACAACAGATTCTACAATATTTTCAATTGCACGAAGGACTGAATTGATGTGTGTAAACTCTGATGTAAACTGGTACAACATCGCAGAAAACACATCTATTCCTTTCAAAGTGGATTGTGCTAAAGCTGCTTACAATGCACCGCACTGGCTTCCCCACGCGTGTGTGCGTTTCAAATCTTCGTCTTTCATATTTCACCCTTGTTAGAGAATTTAATTATTGCACACCGCATGTTGGACAATATGTATTGGGTGTTCGAAGTCAATAGCTGCAGATGGGTTGTACTTTAAATGTGGGTATATGAAGATAATCAATATGTTGGTGTTGGATAGTTCTCAAAAAGTGGGTGTCGGATATTAAACAAAAAGTTGGTGTTGGATATTAATCAAACTGTGTCTGTTAGATAATTCTCAAAACAATTGGCTGTTGGGAAGTAGTTAAAAGTGGCATGTTGGATAGTATTCAAACGGTGGTGCGTTGGACAGTAATCAAGACGTGAGTGGTGGAAATAAATCAAAAAGTTGGGTATTAAAAGCCTCAAGAAGTCTGTGCTTGATAGTAACAAATATGTCGTGTGTCGGACAGTACTCAAAAGGTGGCTTTTGGATAGTAATCAAATAGTGTATGTTGGACAGTACTCGAAAAGTGGATGTTGGTTAGTATATTAGAAAGTGGGGGTCGGATAGTAATACAAAATGAGCGTTGGATAGTAATAAAAACTGGATATTGGTTAGTATGGAAAACTTTCGCATTTCTGTTGGAGGCCATAAATGTTTTAATATGGAAACGGCCAATAATTACTCCCAGTTTAAACCTACGGCGTAGTGTTAATTTCCCGTTTGAAGCCATACCGGCCACCACGTTATATTTCTGTTTGAGGCCATACCTTTTAATGCCCGTAGGATTATATGCAGGAGGTACTATTTCCTGAAAAACTGCAGCGTAATATTAGTTCACATACTACTCTTAAATATTGAGATCAACGGATTCTAACAATGTATCCAGTAATAACTTCATAGCATCAATGTTGAAGTCCTATTGAGGCTTGAATTGAGACACATGTAAACTTTTTGCGTAATGTTTATTCCCGTCAGTGGCTCAGTATGGCTCATGTTACTACTTTACACCAGCTTTTCACTGGACAGATGGATGTACCGGGAAATATCTCTTTTCATCGGACTACATGAGTTTATCGGGTGTTCCATGTCTCTTTCTTTGTGCTAAAATATGAACAGCGGTTTTCATGACAATATGTCGTTTCATACACAGCTTATTCAAACATGAACTCATTGCTTCTACTGTTTGGTAATCACACAATATGTTATTCCTGCCACAATGTACATGACTGTCTTTTTATGTATCTATGATGACACTTAGATTCACGTAACACAAGTACTTTTCAGACAAGGCACTATATTAACAGTTGGAAAATCAAGTCGATATTAAATTTACATGGTGCGGTCTACTTTTGAGTTTTAAAAAGTGATCTTATTATCAATGTTGTTGAAAATCGAAGTGGTGTGGGCTGAGGTGGAGAACAGTGTAGAAAATGCTTTAGGATGATCGTACAACTGTTGTAACCTCTTTCTAAAGTATCCGTTATATAACATGATAACTAAAGCTCCATCACATTTTCTTTCTTGATGACTTCACATGGGAAACAGAAAATACATTGTCATTATCCTCTTCAACCACTCTTTTCATTGTACACCTTACGTGATAAAAAACATACATACATACATACATACATACATACATACATACATATGCCCATCCCCAACCCCTGATATCACCTCTAAACATATTTTGGCCTAATGCATACAACTTAAAAGCTGAGGACATCATGTTTGCCCCCTCCCCCTCCCCCCCCCCAATAATTCTGCCCTGCAGGCATCTATCATAAGCATCAAGTATACTAGTACAACTCATCTTCCGTAATTTAAATCTGCACAGTTTATGACAACTGTTGTTGCTAATGCGTTAAAGTACACGTGCGTTTATCACAAACATATTTTAACCTGTACATTAAACAAAGAGACATACACACGCACAAACACGTGCATTATTTAAAAAAAAAAAAATGTTCCTACTGCGGAAGGTTCGATAATCAAAATCTGGTATTATAATTAGAAGAAAAAACTTCGGGACTTCCTTTTCACATCCTCTGTTTCCTTGTGTAATTTGTACGTTCATCTACAAAGTCAGCGTGCATTCAAAAGCAATTGCGGATTAACAAAAGAGTGCACCTTTGTATTGTATTATTGCCTACAATTATCATAAATCTGCTTTGCAATTGTTATATCGCATTTAAGCGCAGTGTTTATAATTTGATATATCACAGATTTATCACCAATTATTTATCATAAAAGCCGGGTGTAGACTGCGTGATAGATATTAAATACTGAATGCGTCTATGGCCTTTTTATGTTGCCAATAACATCTATATGGCGTTACAATTACAGCCTGCAACAATGACTCGCAGTGACAATTTGATAGATGATTACGACTCCCGATCATCTGCAATCAGCATGCGTGACAAGGTACAAAGTAATATAATTACTTCATTTAGAACAAAATGGACCAAGAGCTACGCCCGAGTAAGCTGGGACAAAACAAGACTGGATCCAGCGTAGTTGGAGTGGCTCTGTAATTAATGGTCCGAATAATTTTCCTAATACATTAATATACCAGTTTTATAAACTTCATGCGCACAAAGAACAAAATGTCAGTGCAATTGTGTAACGGAAGTAATTGGTATTGTAGAGTGTAACACACTACTGCACCGGTATGAAGACGAGAGTTTTTTTTTTATTGTTTACTTCGGTTCTCGTTATCATTACACCAATCTAATCTAACACGTTAGAGAGTTAAAGTTAGTTCCAAGCAGGAATCGAACCAATGTCACGAGTGACGGAAACTATCGTTATGCTCTCATGTACCAGCGCCTAAATCCACAAGGCCATACGTTGATCCCTAAGACAGGATGGATCAAGGACTCCGGGTGCATGAGAACTCACCCGCTAGGCAAACTGTAATTTAACACTCACTTATATACACAAACTCACTGGACCTTTTTTTTGAGAAATGCAATGTACATGTATCAAATTATAAACATAAATTAAGACCTATGTATCAAACTGGGAGGAAAGTGCTTATCTCTAGATCACATAGTATCCCAAATATTAACCTCGGACCCAATTGCTGTTTAACGAGATTAGAATGAATGCGGAATAGCTACATAAGTACAAAAAGTACATCCAGCAAAGAGGATTAATGGTTCAGATTAATACAGAAATGTCACATAAATGACAATTTGTTTCTATTTGACGAACATTGATGCGCATTCCACAAAACATTTTAGTCATTAAATCCTGAGCTGTCTCAGCAGTAATTCAGTCTATATGAGATGTGTCTTCTACGCATGCTTTTCGAATCCTTTTGCCGAATACTTTTATAAAGAACGTTTTAGGGTGAAGTCATTATTGATAAATCTAGTGCACAAACGCATTTGTTTCACAATCCTGTTTATACGCACAGACATTTCTTTCAACTCAAAATAAATTGGCCGTTCTTGTATATGGTGAATAAGTACATCCCCACATTTGAGTAAAGCAACTGCTTTGAATGCATCATCGTGGATGCTAATAAGCATCACAAATAATTGCCACTTATGGTCATGCTTATAATTTTAATTTCTTCAAAGATCCCTTGCTGAATTTTGATTTCTTTTCATTTGTTTAGCATATAAAAGTGTCGTTTATATTTCAAATTTAGTTAAACATCATTGATAGTCAATGGCAAGAGATCCCTTAGAGTTCATACAGTTCTGAGAGTTAGCATGGCACTCAATATCCACTCTTAACCAAACAAACTTCTAAACCATAGTTTATTTTTGATTGGTGAATAGAAAGGACACCCAGTCCCATCTGACACGTATACGTTTTATGATCTGATATGTTCACTTATTCCTTTATTTTATTGCATTTCTTGAGAATGAATTTTATGAATGTTAGACAGATCATCAGACGGAAAGCTGAATATGCTTTATACCTTCTACGGCGATACAATCATATATATAGGTTTGAATCAAAATAAGCAATACAGAGATTTTACTAGATTCATAAATCTTGTGGGCCCAAATGGAACATTCTTGGACTTTGTCGACACATGATGACACTAAACATCGAATGTAAATAGTGGCCATTTTGAACTGCCCTAAACCCTAACCCCGTTGTTGTTGTTGTTGTTGTTGTTTTTGTTGTTACGCCATAACAATAGCGCTAACATCGCAACGGTGAGATAACCTGGTATCACTAATAGCAAAAGAAAGCAGTAGTTTGAGGCTATGGATAACATATGATTTGTTTCAAACGTTGACGAAATTAGATTAAGAATTTAAATGCAAGTATTGTATTGATGATTGAAACGTCGTGAAATTATTATTTGATGTTATTATCATGATCACTTCTTCTTTATATCCTGATGTTCATACGCCATCACTTTCGAATTAATATTTCTTACTACTCTGCAAATTAAATATTATTTTTTCAGGTTGGAACTTTGGATGGTTTATGTGCAAAGCAACTCCATATTTACAGGGAGTGTCCGTATGTGCATCCGTCAACACTCTTGCAGCTATTGCATTGGACAGGTAAATATTTATTGTGCAATATGAGAATATTTCATTTCAGAAATGCTACAGTATGTAAACATAATGATAATAATTACGAAAGAAAATATTTTTACAATACATTTTTTAAATCTTGCTAACAGTAATCCTTTTATATTGGAAGTTTAATTGTCTTGTATAACAGCGTCGTTTATTTAAACGCCAGTGTATTGTTAATATTGATATATATGCGGATTTTACTGCTATTGTAATAAGGTTTAAGAAATGAACTTTAAATAATTTATATTCATCTTTCGTAAGTTGTTAATTTACTTTTGTTGTACGCATCGATAGCTAACAAAAGACATGCTTTATATTACAAGCTACGTTTTAAAATAAAATGTAGCCCTTCGTTATTAGAATGAATACCTCTTCGTTTACTAAGTGTACTACATTATTGACTCGTCTCCTACGGTATTGTGTATTATGACAAAATTCATATATATATATATATATATATATATATATATATATATATATATATATATATATATATATATATATATATATATATAGGAGGGTGTGTGTGCGGGGGTGTTTCATGCAACTGAACAGGCTTCAGGTTACACAGAAGCCAGTAATTGGGTTCCTCCTAATCGTCGCCTCTTCTAATGCATTCATCAATATATTGTCGCATTTCAATGTTGAATCAATAATTGTGCTTAGAACTAGAAACAACTATTCATCGTTGTGTCAAAATAATTAGGAGATGAGGTTATGAAAAGTTTGCAGACAAATTGAAATGAACCATAATGAGGTGTAATAAAACATTTAGAGATAAAGAAACATTGTTGGCAAGTAGCTGAGATAGAACAATAAATATATCTTATTTTCCATCACACTGGGTAGGTATTGTGTTGAAATGTAAATTATTTAATTTCATTTCGTAACAACGAATGAAACTTCATCAAAGTCAGCACAAATCATTATAGGTTTCAATTAAGTAACGACCATAACTGCTTCAAGAGTTTGCAATATAAACTCAGATTTTCTGACAAAAGTCCCCAATTAACAAGATGTGATTAAAAATACTTTCTCAGCATGTCCAGGTAGTTAATCAGTTTTAAATATATGCACTCTGTATGTGGTTAGTAATTATCACGTATCGTTCAAACGCCGTCGCTCTTGCGCAGAGAGAAAATTGTTGTTATTGATTCTATTATAAGCACGCTAATAATTCTGATTGCAGAATAAGACCAGATTTGATCCAGAGTGCATTCAAGTCATGTTAACCAGGTGTTTAGAAATAGACAACTCCTTTTAATGGGTCTCATTTGATCTGCTGTTTAAGCCATAATAAATATCTTCAAGTTTTTTGGACCGAAAGTTGCTCTAAGACACAATAGGTTCGGGTTACTTTGCAATTGATCAGTCCAGCAGAAGGAATCATACACGTTAGTGACTATTACGTGTACTGCATCTATCACTTACCAAATATATCACAGCCTTAAATTCTAGTCTTGCTCTTCCTACAGAAAAGAATTTGTTTTCAAATCTTATTCAGAGTTTTAGCCAAAATCAGATTGAAAAGTTTATCCGCATTACTGTTTCATATTTGAATTGCAAAGCAGGTGTTACCTTTGAAATCCATACAAAACATCACTAAACAATTTTCTTATATATCAAACACATGCGATAGTTAAAAGGGTAAAATTTTGAAAAGTTTGATATTAGGTACGACCAATCTTGAAACGTTAACCCCTTTTGGATCTATTACTGTTACGCATCGTCGGAAACCTACGTGATCGATTCTGTGACTATTGTATTCATCACTCGTATGTGAAATCTTTCAGAGTTATTTCCAACATTTTGGCATCTGTGAAACTATATTGTTTTTCGCAAAATGCATATCATAACATAATACACATCTTACAGATCTGTCTTCAGATTCAGTCAGAGGAATGCATACATGCCTGTTAGATGATTCGTCTACCAGACTCACTAGCCCTATCCATGTAGAAATGCATTGTTGGTTTGGGGTGATCAGCGGTTTCAGGAGAAATGTAACTTTTTGATTGATTAAACGCACCCTGTTTTCATACTGGGAGAAATAGTTGATATTATCTGAGGCTTACTACTGGACCCCATGGTATAATATTGCAAATAAGGTTTGGCTGAGAACAGGCCATCACGAACAAAGTAACGCATATCGTGGCATATAGACGTTAGTGTTTACACAAGTCACAATGGTTTTTTTGCACGTAAAGCAAGTTGTGAAAATCTTGTTATTCCTCCTTTTTATTCGAACCATATAGTCTATTGTAAACGAGTTTCAAGTCATGAGCGGATAAGATAAAAGCTTCGCAATGAACAACAAACATCAGTGTAACCAGAGATAACGAGTGGTTTCGCGAGATCTCAACGAATCGTTGCCACATTCTGCAAAGCTAATACTCTTTCAGACTTGATTGGTGCTAAGTCATATTTTGAAAAATAGATAATCTGTCTTTAATCCATTATTTCCGCTGATTGGGACAAGAGAAGCTTACTGGGTTCTAAATATGTTTCACTGTGCATGCTTGAAAATACTGTCAAGGAAGAAGGTGAAGGAACCAGACAAAATGTGGATTTCAGTCGCTGTATATCACTAACAATAAAAAACATGGTTTTTTCTCCCTCATGTTATACAAAATCCTACAATACTACAGCAAAGAGGCAGAGGAACTAATAGTACACTGAACCAAATCTAACTTAAGCATCGTGCCGTCATTAAAAACATTGAATCTCTAGAGGTGGCATTTTGTCATACAATGTCCATTACTATGGCAGTGTTTTAATTCTATGAAATAGGATGCAACTGTCCCAAAATTGGTGATGATGCTACGACGTCATGTTTGGAAATTTCATTGGCTAATTCAGAAAGGTCTATTGCATCTGTGTTTGTTTAGTGGATAGTGTACATTACATTAAACATGACTATATATGGCAATAGCTTTTTCCATCCTGTCAGTATCTATTTTTCGAAATATTATTTTCCTTATTTCGTTTTAGCGAAGTAATATTTTGTTATTTCGACATTTAAAATTCCTTACTTCGATATAATAGTTAGTTCTTAGTCTTTATGTTTTATGCAAACCAAACTTTTTAAAATATATTTTCTGTCATAACGATATATACTTCTATGAAACTATATATAGAGAGAGAGAGAGAGAGAGAGAGAGAGAGAGAGAGAGAGAGAGAGAGAGAACTCAGAAAGTTACAACAAAGGCGGCTTTCCACTGCCAATATTTCTATGTCGCAGATTGTGAATGAATACATTGCTCGGTAGCTTGCTTTATTTAGTTTGGATGAAATATTATTTCATTATTTTGAACTGTTTCGAATGAACGATATTTATTCCGTTAAAAAAAGTGAAAACATATTTAAAATCAAAGTTTCTCTTTTCGAAATTGTCATCGTATTTAAGAGGTTGCATCTATGTAAAATAGTCTAGCCGCTTCAAAAATATACTTCCATTTACAGACGAACTCAGTTAAGGAAGAGACCGGCCTGCGGAAGTATCCTAGTATATAGACATTTATACATAATATATTAATGCATGACAATGTATCAAAACATTCCTTAACATGAACAGAATGGCAAACAGAGGTAAGTTAGTACTCAGTTTTTGAAAGGTGGTGGCACAGTTGCCATTAGATATGAATTTTGCAACCTGTGCAGTTTGTGCATACATTATACTTTTCTGACAAATTGTAGATTGGGCTCTCTTAAAAATCAGACATATCTGGTAATCCATTATTAAATTTACAGTTACAGATACACATTTTCACGTGTAACATAAATAAGTCAATCGCGTGATCAGCTTTTCTTCTTTATTATACCAAGCAGAATTTTCTCTTTGCTACATAAAAGTTGCACGGATAATTGCACCCGTTCTTTTTATCTATACTATACACCAGGTCAAAACTAATTCTCCTTTTGCATACTTCCATACATGATGAGGTAAAAAGTCTACAGAAAGGAAGGAAATGATTTGTTTAAAATCTATCTGATATAAACCGTTCTTTGAAATAACCAAGATGTTATGTTTAAACGAGGTTCAAATATTCAGTTTAGAATGAAGAAGTGCCGCCACTCAATTCAGTTAACTAATTCGCTCGTAATTCCGTTCTTTTCGAGAGTGCTCCTGAGGCAGTGATGTAATACTTTCGACAAATTCGTTTGACGACTAATCTAATACCAACATTCGCACAAGGCGCACAAATTGATTGAAGAGGAAACGAAACTGATCGGAGAGGGAAAAGCGTGCATTAAAAACAATACTCAAGTGAATTTGATGATCATCCATGGCTCTAGAACGCTTTGAAGAGCGCACAAGGGCTGAAAACAATCCGTCATAGCGTCATGTTAGCTTCTAATGTTTGCAACGGTGCCGTCATCAAATCTTGTGTCTC
This sequence comes from Megalonaias nervosa, assembly GCA_016617855.1. Lineage (NCBI taxonomy): Eukaryota > Metazoa > Mollusca > Bivalvia > Unionida > Unionidae > Megalonaias > Megalonaias nervosa. The sequence continues at coordinate 2,244 of JAECUM010025890.1, read as the reverse complement.
ATTTTTCGAGTAAAATCGGTTCACCCGCGGATGTCGCCTATCAACCTCGGATTAATTCGTACACGTGAAAAATGGCAAGGTTTGTCGTTTCGATTGAGAAATAACATGGCTCATAATATGATGAAACGTCGATGCTGTCTGGTTTCAATTGAACCCATTGCTGTTTAAACCAATATCTTTCAAGATTCGTTATTATTAAGATGATATGGCACATACGACATTTTGCACGTAACGTTGGCATTCAAAATTCAAATGTTTATCTGGTTATAGGGTTTATTCAATATTATAATGCCAATGATTTGTACTAGATTAAGAAGATTAAACTGTGTACGTGCAGTTGTCTTCACATTTCACCCGACTTCTGAAAGCAAATGTGAGACAACGTGAACATGGCACACGCCATTTTTAGTCATCAGAAAAGTTGGAATTTTTCGTAGTATATATGTTTACATCTCCATTTACTTTAGACATAAATATATCTTGATTCTGAAACAACGCTGACATCGCTTCCTCATGCTAAGTGTCCATATTGTCAAATCAAATTTCTTTTGTCTATATTAATTAATTGAGACAGCCCTTTTGTAAAATCGACTGAGGTGCGTTTAAAAGAGTAGTTCTGATTGTTTAATCGTTGCATTGCACTGTCGTGACGGATCAAAACAAAATATTACTGGATTTAAATAATTATTAATTAAGAAGCTTGAAACACGTCCAAGTTGTAATCCCACAAGTGATGAATCGAATAGTAAAGGAATATATAGTACATTTACGATGATACTCTGCAAATTTGGTTATTAGATATTTATCAGATTCATAGAATTTGCAGAAATCGTTTACATTTGCATCGCTATTCGTAAGTGACATTTACAGTGAAAAAAGGTATTTCTATATTGTGTGGGTGGATGGGTCGGTGGAGGGTTTTTGTAACGCTAGTGAATATATACATATATTAATTCAACAATACACGGAAAAATAATTGTTCCATAATACCCTTTCATTCTATAAACAATACAATCTTTTAAAAAAAAACAAAAAAAACTATAAAAAAAAAATAGCAAGTTAAGGAAAAGCGATACATGCTATGGTTTATTAAACATTTAATTCAGATCTCTTTCTTCATTGCAGTTATTCAGCTATTGTCGTCAGTCTCCTAGGAAAAGATCAATCTTATTACAATGCAGTAAGAACACGGGAATTAGCTTTTGATGGTAGAGGAGACACAATTATTTTCGTTTGAGAATAAATAAATAAACTCTACTCGATAAAATGTATACCTGCCTATTTATTTATTTTTTCACACACCATGATCTATTTTAATTGCAGATACCTCGCTATTTGTCATACAGCCGAAGCCAAAATAAACCGAAAAGTTTGCAAAGTGATCATCGTCTGCATTTGGATTGTAGCATTTATAATTATGGTTCCCTGGGCAGTGTACTTCACACTAGAGGAGCATCACACCGGTCTACAAACAATACTGTACTGTTACGAAAAGTGGCCGAGCGAAAGAGCAATGAAGATTTACTTCTTGGCAGCCATTTTCCTTTGCTGCTATTCAGTTCCGCTTAGTCTAATTGTGTTCTGCTATTCGCTCATAGGCATTAAAGTTTGGCGCCGTCATGCACCGGGTGTCAAAAATACTAGCATGGGAATTGTCCATAAGTCAAAAGTTAAGGCTGTGCAAATGCTATCAGTCGTGGTAATTTTGTTTGCATTTTCTTGGCTGCCAATGTACGCTATTAGACTTCACGCATTTTTTAACACAGGAACTACGTCATCACAAAAACAAATTACAGAGGTTATTTTCCCCATAGCTCAATGGCTTGGCTCCTCAAACAGTGCAATGAATCCAATAATCTACTGCTTTTTTAGCAAGAAATTTCGCACTGGCTTTAGAGACGCTGTCACATGTTGTGCAAAACGCCGAATGAACATTTCTAGACGAAGCCGAAATATTCGTAGAGCTGCGACTGTGAGTCTATCTAACGGTACATACTGCTCATCTACACCTACAATGAGTGTCAGGAGCAATAATTATGTTTGTCGTCATGCCCAAAGTGAAGAATATTTATGATTGAAAATTATATTTTGTTATTTGAACGTATAACAGCTTATATAAACTTGCAAAAATACGTAATTATTTACGAAAAAAGCAGATCCTATGTTATAACGTTTTATTTCACTTTCGGTAATTTATCTATTTGAGAAAGTCTCATATCTAACAAAGACAATATCTATAAAATA
>JAECUM010025889.1:0-47187 GCA_016617855.1 Megalonaias nervosa | reverse complement strand
TATATGCAATAACCTGACAACTAACAGTGCAAAACCAGTATCTAACTAGCCTGGGCGCTTACGATTCTTAATGAGTTTTTTCAAAGGCATATACAAAATATAGACAAGACAAACAAATAAAACAGAAAAACCGTAGTGTTTGCAAAACTTTACATGGCTGTTTCTACAGGAATTAAACCTTTAAACGTATTATGTTTCAACTAATTTATATCAACTTGTTGCGGATACTGGAAAATGTTTGTATGAACCTAGAAATCGATGAGCCATAACGACATCTGTTTTGTGTATATTTATGTAAGCGCAAATTATATCCCGGATATTTCATTGTTATAGCAGTAATTGTAGGCTATTAAGCAAATTTAGAGAATTTTTTTTAAAAAAAAGTGTCTGCTGCAAACGATAATTTTATTTGTGCATGGCTGTCTTTTTCTAGTCCTCTTGGTTTAAACCGCTTGGTTTCAATGTTCTAAGGTGGCGTATCCAGTAAGATTCCTTTTCTTTCCTGGTTTCGGAATTCCAGTTGGGGTAACACTTATTGCAATTGCTAACAACCTTTTTAACAACACGCGCCCCTTAGGACATTCTAACGACAGATACTTCTCATTTCATGGAGCTACATTATGGCTCACCTCAGAAACTTAAACTGATTACTTTCATCGAGGGAAGTCATTTTAAAACCTTGAAATCCGTCTGGGAACACACACAACCATGTTTAGCTTAGCCAATCATAATCATTACGTTAGCCTCCAAAATTCTTATCACTCCTATAGGAGTCAAAGTAATCCGCTCTAGTCCGCCTTTAAGACACCTATTTCAAATAGAGCACAGCTTCATAACATTTCCCTGGTTTGTCTCGCTCTTGTCACTTTACCGCTATTGACATTGCAAAATTGCATTCTTATCTGGCTCTAAACGTTAGTCAAGCGAGCCCTAATTAAAATTCAAATCAAGCCCCAAGCAGAACAGGGTACACTTCTTGCAGTCAGTAGTTTTTGGCGAGTCTAACCCATACGTCGAACGTAATGTTTACGTGCCACGCTGACGACGACAGAATGCACGGGACTACACTTGATAGTACATTGATACTATAGTTGTTAGTACACTGTAAGATAATACTCTAGCAATTCATAAATTGTAGGTTATTTTCAATTCTTTCGATTTGCTTGATTTTAAATTTCAGGGAATTATATTTACATTTTTGGAAAATTAAATGCATGTTGGCTTTTACATTGTCTTCTTCTTCAGTTTAAGCCCTAGGCGGAGCAACATGCTAACTTTATCGAGATATATGCAAACAAAATACGTTCGAGGCCGTGCTGATGGAAGTGGCTCGTATTCGGTGAGCTGAAACCGTCATTAGTCGTACCTAATCATGAGACTGCAGAGTTCACTGATTCAATAACTTCCTTTATCAACGCGATCTGCGCTTCCGGAATTATGTCTTATTTTACTGCCATCAGCTGTGCGAAGACTCTTTCAACCACTCCGTTGACCAAATTATTTAGAACGTCCGTCTCGGATGGGTGAAGTCGAGGGTTCGAAATCCAGAGGAGTCATACCAAAGACAATGATACTAGCAGCTACCTGCCTTGGCGCTCAGCATTAAGAGATTAGTGTTACGACTGGTCGGCCTGGTGTCAGGATAATGTGACTGGGTGGGACATGATGCTACATGTCTGAGTCATTTTGCCTAAGTGCTGGACATCACTATAAACTACCACACTGCAGAAATCGTTGCGATATGACTGATAAATTGTTAAAACTGCGTTAAAAATCCGAAATACACACACATACATTGTGTAGGGCTACTGCAGATACTGTCCAAGAGTTTATGGATACCATCTGCGGGAGTGAACTGGTGTTCCAGCTGCGTTACTCTCGAAACATCGATGAAGAGGAGGGAGATAATATTCATGTGTCGGTTGTCTAATGCAACTTGTTCTCTAAAAGGAAACCAGCTTGCGTTATTAGAACGACTGAACTGCCAGAACGGAGCCCATGTGGTGCGAATCTACGGTACCGCATGTAGCTAGATCTCTCTCTCTCTCTCTCTCTCTCTCTCTCTCTGTTGAAATATCGTTATCACGAGTTGCAGAAAGCCTTTATGATAATTGTTTCTGTGCGGTAGAAGAAAGCGATTCAAATATAGAGTTTGGCCATGTCAAAAGTTAGGAGATATTCCAGTTAGTACGAATATGAACAAGCATGGTCCGGATATATCTATATTGGTATGCAGGTATTAGTTTCTTTGCTGCGGTTAACATCCTCCCTTCCACGATTGTGATAGGGGTTAATATCGTGTCTTCTTAGAGAAATAGAAAGACGTTAGCCGTAGGAGAATGCATTCAGAGAGTGGCATGAAGTCTTCTTAGTGAAGCCAGTCATTGCCAACACACGATCTCCTCTTATGCGTCTTCAAAGTGGAAGATTGTTGCTACCCTGTCGAAGATTAAAACTCCTAACGCCCTCTCGATCAGGACATCCATGAAATGAACCAGACATGAATGAACTCCTAACGCTTTAACTTCGATCAGGGCATTCATAAAATGAACCAGACATGAACTTCTAACGCCTTTTCGAGCAGGACATCCATGAAATGAACCCGACATTAATGTTTGTTTGTTTGTTTTGGGAACGGATGCATTAGTTTCTACACTGATTGTGTTGTGGTCACGACGGCTTATTTAGGTCCTTCTTTCACTTATTCAAGGAGATCGCCAATACAGGATTTTTCTTTTATTTCGCGCGGAGATGAGAACTATTTTTCAGTCTGTCCTCATATCATGAATTATTTTCATCATCAAGACTGATGAAGGGATAGCGTATGCCACATTACCTACTAGCTGTTTGTATAATATCAAGGCACATGCATCTGGGTTCGAAACAATTTTAAAGAATCGGACGCACCAACACTATGGAAGGTTCACAGATGGACAATACATTTGTTCTCTCCTTTACCATGAGTGACCAGGACAATGACCACGCAATGACTGTGTCTGACCTGAATATTACCTGATTCTGGAAGCGTCAATAAAGGTACCCACATAGCTTCCAGTATAGGTCCGGTTATTCGTCAGCCCTTCCCACATTGTCGAAAAGCGTCGCCCGAACCGAAGTATCGGACAATATCAGGGCACGTGTTTCCTTGACTGAATTTTGCCCATTACTTTCATTACCATCCTGAACCGCTAATGAAACAAATAAGGTTGTTCATGTCCGGATCCAAAATCACACTTTCCGAATGTATTTTGTAACATGTCGTCCGGTAACGCCGCGTTTTCCTCTGTAATGTGATGTCCTCTAGCTTTTTAGAAATGTCCAGCGCTACATTCTTAATTCAGCCTTCTCTGACGCAGGAAAAATATTTTCGATGCATATTGGAGTAAGACATTATGTTGATGGATAATAATGGTTCCTTGCCTAGATAAACAAAATGTTTAGAAGGGACAAGGCCCGACTTATCTGTGCTGGTTATTCTCTACATAATGAGGTCAGGAAGATCGTTCATAGCACCAGCCAAACCCAATCTTTCTGCTTATTATATTTTGATTAACGTCTTCCAGAAACGTCGTCGTCTATACAGAGGTTTTTTACTCTGTCATGGCATATGAACTAGGATGGAGCCTAATGGAAGTGCGTGAAAATGGTTTGTGACCTCTGTTATTAGATAAATAACATACTTGGTTGATGACATCTGAATCGGTATAGTAATCGTGTACTAGTCGCGTCACACCGAAATTCGAAACGTACTTGCCATCTCCATCTTGAAACAGAGCAGCATAAATTGTCTAAGATCGTTTAGATCTATCACTGGTCTTGACGGTAGACTTCGCAACCTGAAATATTTTGGAGTAGATGGCCATGTGTATGCGGCGTGCATTATATCTTAACCGTCCAATCTGCAAGCAAAACTAGATTTTCTGCTGCAAAATATCGACCTTCATGGGATCCCTTGGAAGTACATTCACGAAGGCATGATAACTAAAGTGGAGGGCCAAGGATAAGGAAATCCCAAAACCCTCAGACATGCCTTGGATCACCCAATTGTTTTCTTAGAATCGTTAATGGACGGAAAATGTTTAGTCTTTTTTCTCTCAAGCTGGCTTGGGTGATTGTGTCTCACTAACGATTTGTGGAAGCCATGGGGAATGAAAGGCCGTTTCTCTCTCCTCTCCGCCTTCAAAAAAAAAAGAGCATATGACCAGCAATAGTTCATCCGGTCAAGAGAGAAAAAAGTACTGCTGCTGTAAGAAAAAAGGGTTGTTTTTTTACGTTCCCCTATACGGTCGTGCAGCAAGCGAAGCTTACCCTTAATGTTGAAAGACAGTTACTCTTCTTCTTGCTTTCTCACATCCTCATTTCGAGGCCCAAAAGAATAAAGGAGAATCTAAAGGAATGTGGCTCATTGACACTCAGATATGATCGTATACGGCTTTCTCGAGTAAACAAGAAATCTTCCGATGCGTGACATAAAGTTGGGAGGAAGTCATACAACTTTTCTGACTAGCTTTTACGTTGAGTTAAAGACGTGTCTGTGCAATTTTATTAACATCTTAACAAGGTAAGCAGGAATAAAATATCTCAGTTCATGACCTTTAACCAGTGGGTTAAAAAGTTGTAGGCAACTAACTCACCATAAAAAGGTTCGCACATTACCGGGATCGCCAATTTTCTCCAAAAGACGCCCTGTAAATATTTCAATCGTTAACATTTGTGACATTGTTCTGAATGACGAACTGTTTCAATCATCGTCCACGTCAGAAAAGGGCTTGACGCTGTAAATAGAGCTGACTGGATGTGTGGAGAAAAGCATTCGGGACAGAGACAATTTCCTATTGATTTTCTCTACACGCTGCCATGAACTGAATTACGTATGTTCCTTTGTAGAATTGACATGTTTTGTCATTTCGGTTTTATCTTCTTCATGAACGTGCGGACTGTTCTCCTCCAACATACCTTAAGTTAACAGTTGTATCCCTCCCTATGGAAATAATAACGAACTATGTTCTGCATGCATCATCATGTTAACCACTGAATAAGCGGTCAGATGATATCGTATTATAGAACGTAGACCCGGCGCGGACGCTTTGGCTCGGTCAGAGAACTTCTTAAATAATGTCATTCGTCACGAATTTTCATGGAAATAGGATCTCCTGTCCGTCGATCGTTCGGTTAGGCGACTAGCTGTGATGTATGCTCAAGGTTGTTGTCGAAAGACGTGGACGGGTCACCTGCAGATCGGCTCGGTAATCCGAGATAACTGATTCCTGAGCATTATAAACATACATATCTCGATCGTTAATCAGATGGGTGTATGAAAGATGATACATACATTGCGGTACATCCGGTCGCCAGTATAGGTAAAAATGCAAGCATAACACCACGCTGTGCGGATTGGTAGGTTTCCGACAGTGTCGGCCAAATTGGTACCTTCACATCAGGCTTGTTTCTTAATATTTTTGTCCGCAGGCTGGGTAAATGTTACTTGTAAGTTCCACACCTCACCGCTGTTGCTAGGCAAGTTTGACTGTTAACGTACACGCTCCATATGCTGAGTAATATTTCAATGAAAGCTCTCACGCCGCAGCGTGGTCCTGTTTGTTTGTGAGCAATCACGATTCATTGGCTGGGTCTAAGGCTTATCACCAGTTGGATTGCAATATAATCATCGTATCTACTCGTAGACAAATCGGCGACACAGCTTAACAAGTGATTTGGTTATACACGATTCCAGTGCTTGACTGGAATCGCATGTGAATTCTACTCTGTTCAAAGACACAGTGGAGAAAGCAAAAAAGAGCCACTCGAGGCTGGAGTTACTTTTGCGATCAAGTCACTGCGAGTTAGTATGCTCACAATTCTCCCAATAGTTGCGAACAGCAGACTATTGCATATGAGACTCGTAATTCTGGACAGAGACATGCAACAATCATCAGCGCCTGTGGACCCACGAGTATTAACTCTGATGAGATCAAGGACAAGCGTTATGATCTGTAGTCACTCTTGTCGCTGAGGTATCGAAGACAATGAAGCTCATCATACTTGGTCACTTCAGTGCCAGGCCAGGTGTCATTTATAAAATAATGATTCTGGTTGGTATTAGATTATAACTTACACACTAAAAGCTATTTCGCGTATGAGACGTTTTTTAAAACGGGATTGACAATTGATGAAATCTTATATTAAAATCGTGCGCATAAATTCCATCGTTGGATTTAATAAGATAATGCGCATCGGGCTAAACAACTGTTACAAGGAAAATGATGTTGCTAAATTGAACGAATTATATAACTTAAACCAGTAATCAACAAGAATTGATGAATAGTAATTTAACAAATAGGACTGACTTGTGAATCAATGATAATCAATGTAAAAATAACACAAATATAAACAATGTTTAATCAACCACTAAGGGTGATCAAATTATAGATTTACAAAACTATGTACATGTGACTATTAACCAAAGGTGAATAACGTATAGAATTTGTACAAATATATATAGTATTTGTACCACGATTAGGACGTACACACCCGGATATATATATATCGTTACGGGTTAATGCCCTTAAAAGAAGTAACAGAAAGAGTGAAAAGCAACAAGCTTTGTCAAATTCAACAAACAATTTATTTCCCTAGAATACAAAGTAAAAATGTCGTAAAAAGGAGCCTTCCGTGTTACTACTTAAATCCCCAAAGTTCCTATAACACTGGTCTACAATTTTTAGAAGTCGTCTGCTTCAGAGATAAAATGTACTATTTATCATGGATTTTGATGTGCTGAATTCAAATATGACAATTAAAACAACTGATTTGCTACTGTTTCAAAGATATTTAAGTTTTACATTTTACGTTTATGTATATTGTGTAGATAGTAGTATTTTAATCATAAATTGTAAACCAAGATCTCTTCATATGTTTATGGTTGTTTTACATACAACATTTCAGCTGTCCTGTTTATGTAACACTTTAAAAAACAGCAAAAGTGTTATATAAATACAATTTATTATGAAACAGAAGGCAAAAATCTATTATGCATGTGTAAGTACATAGTTTAGTCCTTATTCAGAGTATACTCGGCGCTTCTTGGCTTGTTTCTTGTATTCATTAAGTGGAGCATCTCTTGTCACTGTCCAACAATTGTCTTAAAGCATTGATGGACTCCATTTGCCTTGACAGAGTTTCTCCATTGTTGCAATATCCTGGTGAACTCGCTCGCCGTGCTCGTCGCTCACTGCTCCGCAGTTCTGTGAAAAAAGAATCGAGATGAGAGTGCCAAAAATGTATCTTTAGTGACATGTTGCAACCAAGGGTTTTGTATGCCTTGAGAAGGTTTTCCACCAACTCCCTGTAGTCGTCTGCCATGTTGTTTCCGAGAAACTTTGTTGCCTCCAAATAAACTCCAAAACTGGGTGATGATGTGTATGTGGTAGCTCGTGGAGTCTTGATGTTCCAACAGTCTTTTCTTGAATCACAGTAATATAATTCCAGGTTTGAATTCACTATAAATTCCAATGAATGTCTCTATCCAAGAATTTTATCATAGCGCTTTTGTAGTTCAAGAAAAAATAATCACTTGCATTCAATAATCTGAAGAAAATAGATTCAAGCCCGAAATAAGACAGGACACAATATATAATACAACTTGATTGTGCTAGAACTTAAAGCACGAATGTATTTTCCCTTCAGTGACAAGATTATATAGCCGCTTACTTGACTTCGGGTCACAAATAGCATTTTCTAAAACAAAAAACTATTACCTAATGGAAAATAGCATTCTAGAATGATCCTGACCTTTACCAAATAAAAATGTTAGTTATTATTAGAAATCGGAACATGGACGATGTCAAATATACTAAGGAGATTCCAAAAACTAGACCTAGACCCAAATAAACATATTTACTTCTATTAGTAACATTTCTGATTTTGAAAACATGCACATAAAAATTTAGTTGTTTACAGAATAAAATTAAAAATGTCGATTTAAGACAAGCAGAAAATGAACTCAATTTTGGACAAGGTCAAGTCCAACATACAATGTTACATTACAATAACATGTAATGAAATACAGAAAAATTAATAAAAATAACAATGCAAATTTATATATATATATATATATATATATATATATATATATATATATATATATATATTTCTGTGTGTATGTATATATGTGTGTGTGTTTTTCACTCAAATATAGATACTGGATACACTTGGAGTTTAATTCAAATTGAGACACTGATAAATTCACAAAAACAGAAGCGGGAAATTAAAATGGTGACAACCGCAAAGCATTATAAGTCCTACCTAAGTCTGTCGTATGATCAAGGAGCTACCACCTAGGGCCCGACCATCCCACTCTGCCGTAGGTTGCCTCAAGAGCTCTCCTTGTTTGTTGTGAACCCGTTGGTCCAGTAGCTATGGTCCGTCAAAGCGAGACAACCACCTATCTTCCTCCAAGCCAACGTCATCACCGACAGCAGCACAAAGGTTATTCAAGAGCCCACCGGGTCCTATGACTCTGTATCCATGCCATTAGCTCTACGGCTAAAAATCACACCTTCTAATTCAGACACATGGTCTCACCACCAAACGTAGACATTCAAACATCCAAACAGTCTCAACGCTCGACAGCTGAAGATATTGCTCTAGAACAAAGGACAGCTTGATAATATAACCTTTTGTATAGACATATTTCTGTCTGTCTCGAGTCGATAGGTACCCTGGCTATTTGTATAATACACGGCCAGAGAGCTCCCGTTTATTGGTTTTATCATTGCAAGCACTTTGTCGTTTAGTATGGGGTGAAGCGAACCCATTGTTTTGAAGTCATGTATGGCTTGAATAAACCACTATCGGTTAACGCGGTACGCGAAAACGAAACCAGAGCACATATAATTCAGATATAATACATAAAGTATTCACAATTCCTTGAAGTCACTGGTACAAACGGACTAATCCTACTGCGGAAATGGGGTGAACGTGACCTCCTGATCACCAATACAGTCTTCCGCCTGCAAACCACAAAAAGACATATCGGATGCAACCAAGCTCCACGCGCTGACGGGAGACGAGACGAACAGAATGTCCGAGTCACGAAGGCCACATGATGTGAAGAATTGTGAACTGACCGCAGTTTTATAGTCTGCAAGTTCCATATCTAGACTCAGTCTAGGAGACCACCACAAGGATAAAAGTGGCCAGAAAGCTCAATATCTCCAAGGTGAAATAGTAGGCATTTATCGAAAAACTGTGCACCCAACTGAAAACAATTGACGGGAATTCTAAGGATGTCCATGAAAACTTAACATCCTTTAGAGACTCTGCGTATTCTGTAACATCCAAAACCCACGGCCCCACCATAAGTTAAAACCAACATTGGGAACTATATTCATATGCTTGGGCTGCTGAATGCGAAATATCAAACAGCTTGTTCAGAAGTCTGGATTTCATCATCTAAAGAAGGAAGTCTTCGGCAACATCAAAAGTAATGTCCATTTTCAATTCAGAGAGCTGTAAGAATCATCGCTGAACAACAAGTAAGACATGAACATGTGTCTATGATGTGTTGAAGACAATCTTCGGTCCGCACTCATAAGGAACATCTCTAGTGCTGAGTACTGAGATCGACACAGTGCTCACTGACAACGAACAAAGATGGGCAGAACACTTTTACAATACCTTCAAGCTACAAACACCTGTCATTACGTAAGCAATAGATAGACTGCACCAAGTAAAAAAAAAATCACTAGCTAATCCTGGGGAACAGACTAAAGCTGAGAAAGCAATTGACTTGTTGTCTAATGGCAGAGCACCTGGAAAGGACTCTATGCCAGCAGAAGTCTACACAATTGGCACATGGCACAGAAATTACCTGACCCTTCCAGTTAATATGGACTCGGGGAACTACATCCCCGCTGTACACGGATATATCCACCTTAATTCTGTTGAATTAAATTGATCACGGGCTGATACCTAAGAGTCGCTGAGTCATCTGGAGTCATGTAAGATTGTGAGCCAGACTCTGTTTTATTCTTTATGATGCTCTCGGCCATGTTTACTGACAGCCTCCGTGTCTATGACACTGGGAATGACATTAGATCCTGGACTGATTACAAACTCTTCAATATGATGAGACTGCAGGCAAAGACAAAGTTACAGGAAGTGACCGTGTGTGATCTCCCGTTTGAAGACGACTGTTCCTAAAATGTCAAATCTGAGTCTGACATGCTTCAGGGCGTGGACCATTTCTCACCAGTTTGCGAGAATTTTCTGTCTCATAATCAGTATCAGTAAGACATATGTGATGCACCAGCCTGCACAAAGAAAACTTTACGTGGGATCTTACGTCAAAGTAAATGGCTAAAGCCCTTCATTGCAGTGGAAACTTTTACCTATCTCTTGAGTACACTGTCACGTGCGGTTTGCATCGATGATGAAAAAAAAAAAAATCCTTAGTTATTAAAACAACTATGGTCATTGGCAAACTACACGCAAATATGTGTACGCACAGCGGCATCGGTCTGCAAACAAAACTGAATGTTTACAAAGCAATGTTTTTGTAACACATGTTATGTTCAGGCGTAACCTGGACTATTTACAGACGCCATGACAAGAATATGAAACATTTTTCACATGAGTTGCCTGAGAACACTGAAGGATAAAATGGCAGGACATGGTCCCAGGCTCAGAGGTTCTCACACAGACAGACAGACACTCCAAGCATCCACACTCTTCAGATGAAATCATAGGTGAGGTGGATAGGCCACATTACCAGGTTGTCAGAAAATTTGCTAGCGTTATCAAAATGATTTAAAAGTATTCTAGTTTAGGTACGGCATCAGCAAAGTTTGGACCTTGACTTTGTAAGCTACGAAACTAAATCACTTGTGAAAATAACGAATGGTGCAAAAATTACAAGGAATTGAATAATTTCTCCAAAGTTCGCAACAATGTTGTATGCACCTAATAAAAGAACGTTTTGACTCACCATATCACTGAAATATTTTAATTTAAAAGAGTGAATGGTAGAATTTAAGTACACACACACACACACACACAGAGAGAGAGAGAGAGAGAGAGAGAGAGAGAGAGAAAGGCGTTTCTCCTCCTTCAGTTTACATTTGATTCAAAAGCAACAGAGAGGAGTCCTAATGTAATTAATTTTGATTGAGAAACTGCACGATCCAGTGACTGAATTTTCGATTCTATGACAACCGATTTAACCGAGATCGTTGAACTCGCGTTTTATGAGATGATGGCCCATTGTACTGGAGACATGGCATACGTTTTCGTCCACATATACTTTCCGCAGTGATAGACACAAGGACAAGATCTCACACTCAGAGAATAATACAGTATTGACAACTCACGAGAACCTTGTGTAAGTATCTGAAACTGGTCGCTCATGACCACCCCCTGGCAGTCGAAGGCCCACGACATGCAGTAGTAGATGAATATGATGATGCTGTCTCAGAAACACCCACCTACCTCCCAAGTTTGAATATGATGATGCTGTCTCAGAAACCCCACCCACCTCCCAAGTTATGGAGAGGTGGAAAGAGGTTTCCGGACCTCTAGATTTTTTTCATATTAAACAATAAAATATTATATAAAATGTCCTATTACAAAGAGCCAATTTGTAGCGTCGGATTTATTCTAACAAACAGATTTTTTAAAAGATTTAATTCAATCAAATCAGCCTCAAGATATACTGGGATAGTTGTATCGGAACCCCCTACCCCTCCAAAACTTTTTATGTTAAGATTTTGTCAGAAACATGTTAGAAAAATATTTTCACTTACCTGTCCACGTGTAAATCCGCTTGCAGAACGGCCACGAAGAAAATTCTGACTGCCTTTAATAACGTTATTCTGGAAAAATCCATTGGAAATTACCTATCTTTAACGTGATTCCAGAACATTCTGGAGTAGGCGTTATTTTTGGAAAATCCATTGGAAATTACCTATCTTTAACCTGATTTCAGAACATTCTGGAGTAGGCGTTATTCTGAAAAATCCATTGGAAATTCCCTATCTTTTACCTTACAACGTTTCAGAATGATCACATGATTTAGTTATGGAAATTTCGTTTGAAATTCCGTGTGGGCAATATGACGGCAGTCAGAACTTTCCTTCGTGATCATTTTGCAAGAGAATTTACATGTAGACAGGTAAGTGTGAAAACGTTTTTCTAACAAAATATATATTTTCAGAGAATTGGGAGTAGCATATGAAACCCTTCTATTTGTTTCCATAGATCAAACATTTCAAGCCTTCTATCGTGAAAAAATGATGAAACCTATCTCGTAAACAAAAATACAAGGAAGAAAGAAAGTTACATCTAATTTTTTAAAGAGTTTCATCGACTATCACTGGAACATCGACATTCGCTATTAAGTATAATTTCTTTACAAAATTGTACAAATAAAATTTAATTCTACCGGTTACTTTTCGACGACAATTCAAATAGTTCTTTCATTGCTATCTTACTGAGAAGATACTTACTACCTTTTACAAAACCTTCGACCGGTCTAAGTCTATATTAATTTTTGTATATTGTTGCTGGCTGATCGGATCATGAAAATTGTCATATTTTAGTGCAAGCTCGTCTCGCAAACTTTGGAGATAATTAAAATATTTGCTATCGTCTGATCTGATAAGGGAGAGTTTGATTCTGTCAAATTTACTAAAACAAATACCTGAAATTTCATCGTTAAACTCAAATGATAATTGCTGGTTATTAACCATCATCTTTTTGATTTTGCTATTAACTCCATCGACTAATGTTAAATTTTCGAGCATTATTTCTGATGTTTAGACAAAATTACTTACATAATGTCCAAGTGCTAGTGTATTAAATTCGTCCCTGCAATATCTTTTATCATCAAAATTACTTAGTCCCCGTTTTATAATTGTATCCGTTTCAAGTTTGTGAAGATTTGTTCTGATAACATTTATTTTGATAAAACTGACGCTATTGTTTAGCGCTGCTTTAAAATCGTCAGAATTCATCATTTTTTTCACATATCCTCGAGGAATACGTTTTGCTTCTTTTGTAAGTTTATTGTCATCTACTATGACAACATACATCTTACTCTTTAGTCCGACAAATTCCCTAACTGACACAAACATAAACTCGTCTTTCATTTTTCCAATAACTTTTTTATTTGAATTATCGTGAAATCCACTACATCCTGGATAATCTGATAAATATATTTTTATTATTGTAAATATCCTGATAGACATCTTCACATTTTATATTATAAACTAGCGAGTCTGTATCAGTAAATAGCAACCCTGAATCTGGCCACTGCTTTTTGGTAAAATTATAGTGAAAATCGTACATCAGCCACTTTGATATATCAAGTACAGCTGCACCAACACAAATCGGTTTCTTTAACTTTAAATTTGTCTTTCGTCGTTGTATTGCAACAAGATTTTCATTAAATATTTTCATACTAACAAAACCATCATCATTAGCTAATTTATTTCTGCGATTTATATTATTAACAATTTCAATTGAGACTCTTTTTCTAATGTTCTCCATCGTCTTAGCGAACACCGAGTTGTTCATTAACTTGAAAAAGTTTTTCTCAAATTCGGTTTTAGCCACAGCACGACGTTTCGTATTTAAATCAATATAATCTGCCATCCACCTAGATTGATTAAACTTTAGCACGCGATGGACTTTTCTCAGAATTAGTCCAGCATCTACTGCTTGTTTTAAATTTTTGTAATGCATAACGTAATTTCTTTTATCTACCAAATTTGGAACTAACTTATTAACAATAAAATATTTTGCTGTTGTCGTTGCTCGTTGTTCAAGCGATAATAAACTATAATCAATCATCATTGACCCAGCACAAAACGGGTAGTCGTTATGTAGATCATGTAACGAACTAGGATAATCTAGATCAACTTCAACAAAGTATGAAATATCAGAAAAATTATTATTAATTTTTCTAGGTAAATCTTTTTCAGTTTCTTTAAGAAATTGATCTGGAGTTATCCAATGAAATCCACTACACGGCATTGGCTCTCACATCGCATAGCCATACAAATTATTTTGATATAGATAGATAATGTAATTTGACGGTAAATTTTTATTGTAATGTTTCAAGTACTTATTATTAGCTACTGCATATTGTTTTGTTATAACGCTAATTCCGCCTCTGATACCTTTTTCAATAAAATTAAGCATATCAACATCTGTCAAGAGATCCAATTCTATCTTACTTGTTTTTAGCAGAGCGTCCCATGACAGTCCAGGAGCGGAATAATACCAACAAGGATCTAATTCATAATTTTTATGACTAACTTGACGAAAACTTTCATAAACATCTGTTAGTAGTAATAATCACCAGATGTTTTACAACTAAATTTATTCCAAATATCTTGTGCATATTTGTACTCGTCAACTGTAATATTTTCATTTTTGATTTGCGAGTAAAATTTATCTTTATCAGGAAGAGAAGTTTCATCAAATCTGCTCCAGTCGTCGAGATACTCATACGGAAAGATACCTTTTCTTGTCAGATCGACATAGTTTTCACCAAAACAACTTTTTAGGTTAGCGAAACTACTACAACCTTTTGCTAGATCATCCAATGATGCTGCCATAAATTGCAGACTGTCAATGAAACGTAATTTGCCAAGCGTAACTGACATACTTTTCAAAATTATTTGGAATACAGTTTATTACGTTATTTAATTTTAGTTTAGATTTAATTTCCTTATCACCAAATGCTTCAACGATGATATGACTATCATAACCACGAAAATTATGTAAAACGACAGGAATAAAATCTGGCGCATGAAATTTTAAGTTACAATTATTATATGCTGCTCCGCGATATTGACCGGTTATATGACAGTGATCGCGCACTTTATCGCCTGAACTTTGTTCAGGTAGAGGTTTCTCGCAGATATGACAATTAACTGCCTCATCAAAATCAAGTTGTTGTTTAGATGTTATTTTTATTGGAGCTATCTTAGATAATCTGTTGAAAATTTTATTAACATCGGCTATTAAATTTTTTAGTAACCACACGGCAGGATTTTTATCTCTGTACAATTTTATTGGACTTGAAAAATTATCGTTAGCGCAACAAACTATTTTATAAGCTCCTCCACAGGGAACATGTTGTTGTATTTTTCTAGTGCTTGATTTATTTGGATCATTTTCTGCGCCTGCTTCAGGGACAAGCAGACATTCGAAATCAGCGTAAATAACAAACGGAATATTTAGTTTATGATTATAATTTTTAAATTTTAATACTTTATCTTTTTTGTTGGCATTGTTACTTTTTGAATATTAGCACAATATTTAAGGTGTTCTTGCAGTCTTTTATCTTTAGAAAAACCTTGTAAACAACGGTAGCAGAAATATTTCTTATTTTTATTTTTATTATATTGTCTGCCAACTAAGCCGTTAAAGTTTTTTATCTAAACGTAATGATGTCTAAAAAACAGCAAGTTTATTCTCGATTGCGAAGCTTTTTCTGAGATATACCTTGCATAAACGTTTTCACGCTCGTCAAGACCAAATATATTAACCGAAATATTATTTTGCTTTTCAAGCTTTGGTATCTGATTTTCTGTAACTGGAAAGTCAATGCCATTAAAATTTAATTTTGATACGTGACTAAAATACTTGTTAACACGATCAGCATTTTTTTTCTGCTGGAAACATCTCAGAAAGAATAGACAACTGGAAACATCTGTTATCATTGTTTCTGACATTTATACAACATTTTTTGTTTTTAATTTTTTGAGGGAGATCAACATAGCCGCTACCGCGAAGTACGTTATATTTTGCTGTGTGAAATAAAACTTCTTTTATCATTTCAAATTTCCAACCCGATCCTGATGCAGTAAATTTTTCTAATTTTTTGTTTATTTCCTGGTGTATTTCATGGGCGACTGTGGCAATATTTGTTCCAGTTAATATTTTTCTTGATTTAGCTGTTAGATATGGTTCCGAAATTTCGCTGTCAAAACTTTTTCTTTCAAAAATTACATCAAGTACATCCTCAACTGCATGTAACTTTGATAAAATCTTATGATATTGGACTATAAGTTTGATACTTTTATGAGCCGCAAGTTCTTTTGATATAACAGGTTGTAAAAGATGAAACAAACTTGTGGAGTTAAAATTCGCTAAAATATTTTGATCATCAAGTTTGTAACTATTATCGTAACCGGAAAATGCTGTAGCAATTTTTTCAGATTTGATAATGCCCTTTTTAGCAATATCTCGCAATTTTAACATTATATATGTAGTAATATTTTATATTTAATTGAATTTTTATTAATTAGAGATATGAAATCCTTATAGTATAATGACAGAAATTTTGAGATATCTGAGATTGACGGCGGAAGAGCAAGAATTTTATCGTGTGCATCAGAAGTATAATTTGTACGCTGGAAATACATTGGGTTCTGTTATTAACATAAAATCTAAAAAATCTGTTGGCACACCAACGCCAGCTGGTATGTTAATTTCAGTAAAAAGCGATAATACAGAAAGAATTAAAATGTTTAGAAAAGATTTTATTTATACTTTGTTTTGCGACGATATTCCAGAAGGACAGCGAATATACAGAGTAAATGGCGCAGTTGCTGATGATAATATTGAAAATTTAGCATTACAAAATGAATTTCAGCTTCATTCAGTATTTGATCTATATGAGACAAATGATAAGGGAATTATTCGACATAAAAAGACAAAAAAAGTTGTTGGAAATTTGGATAGAGATGGATATTTACTTATAAAAGTTAGAGGAATCAATACAGATTTTATTAATTATAAATCACACAGGTTTGTGTTTGAAACTTTTAATGATGTTATTCCAGTTGGTTTAGTTATTGATCATAAAAATGGTATTAAAACAGATAATCGTTTGGAAAATTTAGATTTGGTTACGCCAAAAGAAAATACTAGAAGAGGAATTGGTGGTGGTAATAATTTAAAAAATCCACCTAGACAAATAATTTCAATAAATCTTGAAACTTGTGAAGAAATAAAATTTAAATCAATGAGCTGCTGCAAAGCACCTTAAAATTAGTACAGCTAGAGTAAAAGAAGTAGCTGATGGTAAAAGAAAATCAGCAACGTCAATGTTGACATTTGATAGATTTAATTTTAAATACGATAACTAATGATATTTTCTATATCATTTCGAGTAAGACAATTATGACTAAATGCCATAATATCGTCGCGATTAAATCGTAATGTCATCATTTTATTTGCATCAAGTTTTATTTTTTCTGCTGCTGTTAATAAAAATCTGTCAGATTCGCCTAATGTTATAATAACATCAACAAAATAAAAACTCTGTCCCAACAAACAATTTCGAATTGCATCAGCTAATTCTCTGTAATTTAGTATATTAACTCTTTGATGATATTTTATTTCCCCAAATATCTTATTATTTATTAATTAGACAAAAGATATATTATAATAATGAACTTAACTGAAAGACTAGCTGAACTATATTCGGGAGATTTTGTTTCAAATTCTACCTTAGAAAATTTTACTCGTGATATATTTGCTAGCTATACTGAAAATGATATTTTGCATAACGATAACGACGAAGATGAAGATGATGTTGTTGTTAGTAAAACAAATTTAAGCAGACCAACCACTGGGCGATATGATGTTAAGTGCCATATTGCTAAAAAAATAATAAAATTTAATTTTACTATCACTGAGCATCAAATATTTTGGCAACTTATAAAACCTTTTTTAAACGTAAAAATAACTGGACAACAAAGAAATATAAAATATGATTCTATTTTTGTTAAAATATTTAATTTAATGCCAGTCGATGGTGCAAGAAAATTACATTTAATTTCTCTGTGTAAACCAGTAAAATGTAAATCAGTATTAATAAAATACGAAGAAATTTATAATAATATTATTCGATCGATATCGACTTAGTGGGTACCCAGCTATTAAATTTATCGCTATACCCACGCCATTTGACTAAACTTTTGTTGTCGCGCTTTTTAATAATTTTTCAATAACAAATATATCTTGTTCTGTTTTCTGAAGCTCTTGCTCGTAAAAACTGCCAGTTATAGGTTCACCTAATAAATCTTTCAACGAGCATGTAACTGGTATTGTTAAAAGTACTTTATCAACAATAAACACTTCTTCGCTCCAGTTATGAGTATATCCTTTCTCAAATGTTTTTTTCGTCAGAGAAATTCAAACTTTATCACCAGCTTTAAATTTATGCCTGCGATAAATATTTTCGTTTGCTAATATTGGATTTGCAATCGCGTCGTTTGGCGACATTTTTCTTTTGCCTAGCGAAAGGGATCTGTGTTTCGTGTTATTATACTTGTCAACAATTTTCTGTAAATTGTCAATATATTTACTCGTATTTTTAGCTGTTAAATATTTATGGATTTTTTCGTTGAGCTTTTCCCTCATTTCCTGTGACATATTTTTTAATGTTATTTTGCTCTAAAAACTGTTCAAATTTTTTATTAAAAAATTCTGCTCCATGATCAGTCCAGATTCTATTTGGTTTTCTTTCCGTGTTAACAATAATTTGTTTTAATGCATCAGTCATCGATGTCCCTGTTTTATCCGAAACGGGTATACTAAACGAGTATTTGCTAAAAACATTTACAACATTAAAAAGATATCTCTTTGGAACGCCATCGGCGCCAACGTTAAACTGAGCAAGATTTGACACATCAACTAAATCTATCGCCCAGATATCATCAACGGCATTTGCGACAACTTTACGTCGGGGAAACTTTTTTTTTTTAGGTTTGTGTAGCTCAGACGCTAGCGTAGAGGCAAGATCATCATATAATTCTTTTTTACCGAGTCCGAGTTTATATTTTGCTCCAATAAAACCCCGAACCAGCCTTCGGTCAACACGTTCTCGCATATTTACAGGTTTCATATCACGAAGTTCGTCTAACATTACTTTATCGCAGCTGTGTTTATTTTGTTCGTTGTCTGGACGTTCAATGTCTCTGTAGCAGATATCATGGCGCATCGCTATTGCATCAACTTGATTGTAAGGCTCTTGTCCTGGCAGCGGATTATCGTTTTCGGCAAGTTGTTTATCAAGAGGATTGTAAGGTCCAGTATATTTATGGCCTGGCAATGTCCAACCGCCTTTTGGTTTCGGCAATTTTCCAATTAATTTATGTATATCTATACCTAAACCAATTATTTCTCTGTTGTTGCATTTCTGACAATATGTAACAATTTTATTTTGCTCAAGACATAAATCTCTATCACAATCGCACTCGCAAGTCATTATTTATTAATCATCTACTAAAATAATCTTCCTGACGTCGTCAGGGCAACCCGCTCCGGACAACTTTGTTGTTGGGAGTGGCGATAATGTCTTTAAAAACATACTTTTTCTTTTTCCACAGATTGCACAAATACTTTTCAGCATTATTCTATTATTTTTTGTTTTTTTATTTTTTCATCTTTGTTTTCTGTTTTAGTTTTACACTTAAGACAATATGTTGACATTATATATCAGTGTTTAGATAAAATTAATTGCAATCTCATCATTAGCGTGAGAAGGTTGTTTGTCAAATTGCAAAATAAACTTTAAAAATTCTGGATTTATGGTCATCTGTTTAATGAACATTACACAATAGTATCCACAAGCAGAAGTTCCAACTGGTTGAATTTGATTAGACGAATAATTTATTATTTTCGCAAGAGACTTCGTCTCTGGAGACTTTGTCTCTTGAATTCTACTCATATATTTTTTTTATTGCGTCACTTGGTGGAATTCCGTACGAGTCAAAATAATTGTTATCACAAACAGCTACCCAATGTGTACCAGATCCGTCATTAAAATCTTGTATCTTTATCACGCACGAACCTAGCGTCTCTAGCGACGATGACGCTTACGATGGAATCGCCATAAGTTCATCTTTAGAATAAACTCCACGGAAATTTTTTACTTTTTTTAGTTTATCAAGTATATTAAAGTTACTTAACGCAGCCGACTTTATCGGCTGAGATTTCATCTCTTTGTTCCTGGCAACATTAGTCCTCGTCCTATTCCTAACAGATTTGGTAATAGACTTCCCGCTAATCCTGCTAGTAATGGTGCTATTGGAATAAATCCACCTTTTCGCCTCGGTCATGTCTTTTTTTTCGTTGTTGTCTCTCTTTTTGCTGTTTTTCGTCGATACTTTGCATTAGGCATTATATTTATCTTCAGACAAAAATTTTCTTTATTCCATGACCTTCAACTGCCTTTTTCGTTGCGCCAGATACTGCTCCAGACGCTGCTGCTAATCCTAATGTACCTAACACCGGCAAAAGTTTTGGTATTAACGTTCTGGCCATTACAGATAGTGCCTGACCGAAGATACCACCTTGTTTTGACATTGCTGTTATTTGTGCAGCACTTAAATTTAAAACAAAAGGTTTGCCGCGGTTATACTTATTTACTTGTTTTTTTGGTTAACATTAATTTTGTTAAAGTATTCAAAACACCTGCGGTAGGGTCGACCTTTAATGAAACCTACCTCTTCTTTGCAACAGCAGCTACTAATTTTTTAACTTGACCATCAGTCAAATATATTTCTTTTACAATACATTTTGTCATTATATACAGATTACAGGTTAAACTTCTACTGTCATTTTACCTCCAACAAAGTCAGTCGTAATAGTTATGTCGCTTATTACTAACGCGTACACGTACAACTGCGCCACTGGATCTGCTCCTAATGTCCAAGTAATTTCAATATCAGCAGTGTAAATTACATCTCTTTCATTTTGTTTACTAACATCGAAATAAAATATCGGATAAAGTGTACGAAATGCCTCTACTGACATCTGAGATCCGTCTCCAACATCTTGATATTTTTGCAATGCGTTAAGCAGGTACATGTAAGGTCGAGTAATATTTTTATTAGCGTCATCCGCAAAATTACATTCTATCGCTCGCTCTGGATATTGCTTTGAATTTATTCTAGCATATATTCGTCTAACATCAGCATTATCAAATATTGCATTATTTTGTTGTTGGTTACCACGTCGCGCTTGCCGCTGAAAGACAACAAATAATTGCCGTGGCTTTTGTTCAGTCGACGTTGTTGTGACTCGCCATGTGTAGTCGGTGGTATTTGGAACTGCTGTTTGATATATTTTATGTTGCTGAAAATAAATCTTCTTTGTGCGGTTTTTAAGAATATCATCTAATTCGAGCGATTTTGAAACTGTCGGTGTTATTCGTGGCATCCACAGCGCAAGTTTGTTTATGACAAATTGTAAATCAGCCCCGCCTGACCTAAACATGCAGCCGTTTTGTTCTGATCGATCTAAAGTAAGTGTATGTTTTACTCCACGAAATACTTTATTGTAATCGCGACAAAAGCCAAATATTGTACTTAACGGCAGCATCATTGTAATTTGACGTGATACTGCTGCAAGTGCCTTTCTCTTAAAATAACCATAATTAAAACGTTTATTTCTTACGCTAATTGCGTTATTAATCAAACCTAACATTGCAGTACCGTCAGCAGCCGCAGCTGGTGGTGCTATACCAAGATTATTGCAAGCAGAAGTAAGTGAGACTCTTGTAGCGTCTGCAAGATCCGCTGCACCTGGTGCGGCTATACCAAAATTGTTAGCATTAGCAATAAGAAAAATCTCTTACAGTTGCAGCATTTAGAGCAGCATCAGCCACGGCCGCTAATGCTACCCTTAAAATAAATTCATTTATCTCAGGAATTATTGCACCAGCTCCATTATCTTTAAACCACATCATATTAGTTGCAGTTGATTTGGAGTAATCATGGGAAAACGAAATAGTATTTAAGATTGTACTTGCAACTTGTAAGTGACTTGAAATATCTTCAACAGTTTGATTGGCCAGCTGATATCTAGCACTTTTAAATAAACACCAACCATCATTTATAAGAGCTACTTCTGTTCCAGCATTAATTGCGGCAGGTGGAACAGCTACTGTGATAATCTGGCCACGAACTTCTAACATTGCTTTATGAGGCAGTAGAAATACGTCATCGTCTCGAGTATTAAATGTTCTGACGCCAGCCTTATTTGGTTCGTTAGAATTTTCATCGAGATATTCAACATATTCAAATTCTGTTACCGTGTCGTCTGTGTCATAAGTTTCTGCTAAATCGAGATAATTTTTAACAGACATTTTTTTATTTATTAGGTTATATAAAATTTTGTCATCAACGATAGCGAAGCTATTTCGGTGTTGTTGCTTTAGATATTAATTTTTTTTATAATTTGTTCTCCTCTCGGTGATAAAAGTTTTTTTGTTGTTGTTATCATTGCGCGTTGAGTTTCTTTTGTTGGTGCGATTTCTGAAATAGCTTGTTTGATTGTTGGTGGATCGCTTTTTATTTTATCAGCTATTTTTTGTCCCACAGCAGTTCCAACAGCAGATGCAGTTCCAGTTGCAAAAGCTTTTGATGCGTCAAGTGCAATTGGTGCAACTTTATGAGCTATTCCTGGAGCATTTTCTATAATTTTAGCAAAAATATTTTCCAAAAATCCTCCGACTATTTTTCTTCTATAAACTTTTTTTCTCTGTTTCATTATATCTGAGGTTGCATAATTTTATTGCCAATCACGAAGTTTATTGTTCGCGTAAGTGTAAATAATAAGTAACAACCTCGTTGTTCATATCCAGTTGTCGTTCAGACTGATCTGTCAATTGCATATTTACTTCTGTTATTTGATTTTTAACATTTAACGGATAATAAATAACCTGACATGGATTAATTTGCATGATAGATCCTGGTGGAACGTCTGGCGAAAAACTGTATATTGTTTGTCCTTTACTACCCTGAGCTGAGTAAGATCCAGATGCAATAGAGCAATTTATTAATATTGTGTTTACGTCAGTTATATTTACTGGATTTTCACCGTCAAATGAATTTTTTTCACCAGAGAGAGAGAAATAATTTTTATAAGGAAATCCTATCAGTGATGCGATGCTTTTTGCTGATGTAAAACGAATTATTATATTATTTAATGTCATTCTGGCGCGTAACGTATTATAATTTCGTGTAAGTTCAAAATCATCAGCTGCACCTCCATTTTTTTTCTATTAGCTCTTTTATTATTTTATTTAGATCGGTAATATTATAAGCTCCTTGTGGAATTTTAAAATTTATATCTATAAATATACGTTTAGAATTAAAATATCCAAATTCATCGTTGATCCCAGTTTTTACATTAGCCATAGAATTCCAACACGTACAGGAAATTAGTCCAATTTCATATTATTTTTCACGATCCAATTCTATTGGCAGAATATACTTTACCGAAAAATTTGCGCTATCTTTATTAGTTTGTCCAGAGTCTAGTAATAATGTTGTTGAGATTTATTATTATATAAAATTGTTATATTCAATTATTATGCAAAATTGACATTTATAAAATTAAATCGCGATGTTAAGTTTCGTATTCGTCAGATGTTAATAAATTTTCCGATCGCAAATTATCAAGTATGTCAATAATTTCATTGTCAATTCAGCACCAACATTTCCAGCTTCTTTTGATGATATCAATAACATTATTCTGCCAATCATTTCAGTAACTGATGAAAATATTCTAACACCAGTTCCAGTTTTTTCAGCTAACCTTCTATCAAGTTCTTCATAATCATCAATCAATCGACTTAATTCATTTTGTCTTTCAATAGGATCCATATTCTTTGGGACAACTATATCAACCTTCATACGTTTTTCATCTAGATTTTTTGCCTGAGTACTTAAATTATGGTTAGAATTCACATATCGGTTTTCTTTTATTCTACAAATAACTTTGATATAAAGATCAGCAATAATCCAATGTCGATATTTTCTAATACTGTTGTGGTAGTTTTCATTTTCTAGTTTTACATCGTCGAAATGTTTCTTACTTTTTTCTTTTATTGTTTCTAACCTATTATAATTTTCCTCAGATTTGTAATCGGTTTTTCTAACATCTCGTACTCTCACAGCTTTAAAACCATATTTTTCATCAAAAATTTTATACTCATAATTTTCTATTTTGTCATTTATATTTTCTAAAGCAGAGTCAAATATTTCTTTGTCTTGAATATCTAATCCATGTTCTTTTCTCCATGCTTCTTTTTTTTTTTAGCTCTTTCTTCAATAAAAATATCCTCTAACAGTTCTTGTGATTTTTTCATTTTTTGTTCTAACCTTTTTTCAATCGGTCCAACTATTATTCTTCCTGCTAATCTTTGTTCAAGTGCTAGTGGATCATTTATCAGCCTATCAATTTCAGTTTGTCTATCAGCAGGAGCTATATGCGTTGTAAGTAACTCAGCTAATCTTCTTTTTTCGTCTTGAGATCTTTCAATAATTTTTCCAGCAGCTGCGTCTTGTTGTTCTTTAATTAATCCAAGTAAACCTTTTTCTTGTATTTTTTTAAGTTCTTCTTCTGATAGTGGTTTAGTTTCAGGTTATTTTCCAAGTAAAGCCTCAGTAACTGGTTTGAGAGCGGTGGCTGTTGTTTCTGTTGCAGCCACTTGACCACGTCGTGCTTGTTGGATCATCTGCCTAAGTTCAGCTTTAGATTTAACAAGTTTTTTTTAGATTTTCTATATGTTTTCTGTACTTTGCTTGTCTTTCTATTGATTATATACTATTTTCTATAAAAATTACTGTAGGTATTTTTCAATACAACATCGAAACATTTTACTCGTATCATTTGTTAATTTATCAAATAAAAGAAGTCATTTATTTGACGTTGCTTTATGATATAATTCAATAAATTTATCTTTTGTTACATCACCACATTGTTCGTTCGCGATATTTCTAACGTCAACATTGTCAAGTCCTCGAAATAATATAAAACAACCAGTATTTCGCCTAATAAATCTGTCAACATTATAAAAATCCTGAGCGAGATAAACAGAATTACATTTCTTATTACGTGATGGTGAAAAATATGATCTTATTTTATTCATTTCCTCGTTGTTTAGCGGAATATCATCAAAAACAACTATCTTGTGTTCGGACGAATCAAGTTGATTAACTGGAATAAGTTCTTCTGGTTGTTTGATAATAAAAAAATCCTCACCAGCCTCAAGATCATCACGAAGTTTGTTATTATATTTGCTAAGTAGTTAGTACTTATCCTGTTGTGGATTAATTGTGTAAATATAAACGCGATCGTAGTTAAAATTATCTCCTAGTAGTAAATTCATAAGCAAGTTTGTTTTTCCCGATCCAGTTCTTCCAACGATAAGATAATGACAATCTGGAAGTTCATTTTCATGTTTATGTTTTACAAAGCGCTCTGTATCAAAGTTTAATATCAACGATTTTGCCATTATTGTTATACAATTTTATGTTATATAAAAAAATTGTCAGACGATAAATAAATAATGAGCTATTATACAAAATTTGGAACAACATTAGAAGATTCATTAGCTGTAAGTACAATAACAAACGGCAATATTGATTTATCGGGATATCTAAAAAAAAACTGGCGACACAATGACAGGAAACCTGTATATGTCAAATCAACGAGTACTAGATTTAGAAACAAATTTTCCACCAATAAATATCGTTAATACACAGGCTGTTAGTTATGCACAACTAAAATCTGTCGACGATAATAAACTGTCACTGAGAGGAGGAACTTTAAGCGGTAACTTAGATATATCAGGAAAATAAATTATAAATTTAGAGACCGGGTATCCACCAGCAACCTTAAATCAAACTCAAGCGGTAAGTTATTTGCAGTTGAAGTATGTTGATGGTAACAAACTTGATAAAATCTGTGGGATAGTTACAGGTAATATTAACATGTAGAGTAAAAAAAATATTGGATTAGAAACTGTATATCCGCCAGCAAATGTTGATAACACACAGCTGTAAGTTATGCGCAACTAAAATCTGTTGACAATAATAAGCTTAACAAAGTCGGTGATACAATGACAGGTAACCTGTCTATGTTAAATTCAAAAATAACTGGATTACCAATAACCTCACCACCAGCTAATGAAACCGATGCTAATAGTTACGCTCAGTTAAAAGATGAACTTAACCCATATTTTAAGAAATCTGGTGGACCAATGTCAGGTAACATAAATATGAGAGCCAACAAGATAATGACGACTTACGTTCCAGTTAACCCTAACGATCTGACAAATAAAGCGTACGTTGACAGTCTATCTAGTGGTGTAAAACGAACCAAAAATAATGTTGGGTATATTCCAATAGTGTTTAAGGCAACTGACAATCGAGTTGGGTTTGAGGTAAGCGCATCAGCATATTATCCTGAAAATTATCCTTATTACGCTTTCTCTGATAGACATGAATGGACGACTAATGGAGAAGTTGAAAACTTTTGGATTAAAATTAAATGTCCTATTGCAGTTGCTATTTGGTAATTTCATTTGCGAGGCCGATTAAACCCTAGTGTTGGTCGAATTTATAATTGACAATTGGAAGGATCAAACAATGATATCGACTGGACAACATTATATAGTACAGCAAATACGTATATTACAACAGTACAATATTTTACAATCCAGACAGAAAACACTGTTAACAAGTACTTATATTTCCGAGTTTATGTTATCGCTGCTGAACATCCATTTCCAGGACTGACAGCATTTCAAATATATACACTTGATGATCAGATACGATCATTGTGAATAAATTTAATCTAATGCTATAAAATAATGACAACACAGTGGTTTATAGACGTTGCGAGAGAATTTTATGATTATATTTTTAACCCTAAAATAAACGTTTGGGACGAATCATTATCAGCACGTGCAATAAATACCAGAAAAAATTTTTCAGTTCGAATGGTAAACTCTCCATTATCAGAGGAAGAAAAATTTTGTATTCTTGTTATGCATATGCGAGGGCCACAACTGAAAAAAGCAATAGAAAACTTTAATGTGATAAAAAGATACTGTCATCCTGATGATTGTCTAGAAGAACATAAACAAGTTAAATTATATTTAAAAAAGTATTGCTCAAGCTTGATTTCGGAAATTTGGATTTGATAATAAAATCGGACTTAATAAAAAAAACGAGCTTACGTTGAAAGAGATGATGTGAAAACATCTGTAAAATCTAGCCATGATTATCTCGACAGACTAGCAGAATCTGTGATAATAGGAATAGAAAGAAACAGGAAGTTATATAGTAGTTTTTCAAAACGAAACATTTTTAAGCATCTCGGCATGTACTACCACGACAAAGAAACCTTAATTAAAATCGTTGCTATGACACCAGACATGGAGTTACTTTAAAGCGTACTCAAACGCAATTTTGCCAATGATACGTAAAAAAGACCCAGAATTTGAGCCGATTATTGTTGAGAAGTCTCTAAAAATAATCAAAGATTTTGACGATGAAATCATTGATCTTAATGATATTGAGCGAGAGAAGTTTTTTGATAAAGTCGATCAAACAAATTTGGAAGTAAAAATTGATTCTTATTACAACATAAGTGAAGAAGATGATATTCCATTTCCATCAATCCAGCGCTCTAAACAATTGCTATTACGAAATTATTACAATGAAGTCGAGAAAATGCTCACAAAACCATATGAAAAATTAATGTTAAAAGTAGCTTCTGCTATTGGTCTGATAACAATTGAATTAAAATCACTCAAAATATTAATGCTAGCAAATTTTGTTGTCGCATATGCAATTATCAGACAACATCTTGTTCTCAAAAATTTCACGTTAGATCAAATAAGCTCGGTATTAGGGTATGTTGATAAAACAGAAAGCGATTACAATAATTTAGTGAATGAAACAGATTTGTATGAACGTGAAGTAGGAAATACTTTTGACTCATACGATTGGTTAAAGATAACAGATGCACGATATAAGGATGCTTCGTCAGATGTTTATGACAAATACAGAATTTTTATAACTGATCCTAATAATAATAAATTTCGTGAGTTTCTTGATTCGATTGCTGGTATTAGAACTTTTGTTTTTGTATAAAATATTGTATAATGAAAAAACATATCATCGATTTCAATCACATTTCAGAGGAATTTGCAAAACAAGATGTTGAAGCGCTAGTACAATATTACAAATTTTATCATAAAAACCTCTGGTGTGTAAAAGAATGTCATAAATACTACCGTAGAATACTTCGAGTAATATCATATTTGCCATTGTTAATGACTAGCTCTGGTATAATCTCAAGTGGAGCATTATTAAATCGTTTTTCTTAATAATATCTGGTGTCGGTGTCTCTCTTTCAACACTTGTAAAAAAAATTGAACCTAAACTTGAAACAAAAAAAAAATTCTTGTAAAACAGCAAGTATGACTTACAAAAAATTACTTGATCAAATACGATCTTATTTGCGAGGTGTAAAATATGGACGATTTAATACGTGAGTTTCGTATTATTGACAGTATGTTAACGGATATCCTACCAATGAGAGTCAGCAGGTATGAAAAAGATTATCAAAAAAAGTATAGTGATGGTAGGGTATAAAATAAAATAATCTCAAACAATGTTTTCACTTACCTGTTCACCATTTTTTTTCACGATAGAAGGCTTAAAGTGTTTGATCTATGGAAACAGATAGAAAGGTCTCACAACCCCTTTTCATATACTATTCCCCATTCTCTGAAAATATATATTTTGTTAGAAAAATGTTTTCACACTTACCTGTCCACATGTAAATTCTCTTGCAAAATGATCACGAAGGAAAATTCTGACTGCCATCATAGTGCCCACACGGAATTTCCAACGAAATTTCTATAATAACTAAATCATTTGATCATTCTGAAACTTTGTAAGGTAAAAGATAGGGAATTTCCAATGGATTTTTCGGAATAACGCCTACTCCAGAACGGTCTGGAATCAGGTTAAAGATAGGTAATTTCCAATGGTTTTTCCCAAAATAACGCCTACTCCAGAATGTTCTGGAATCAGGTTAAAGATAGGTAATTTCCAATGGATTTTTCCAGAATAACGTTATAAAAGGCAGTCAGAATTTTCTTCGTGGCCATTCTGCAAGCGGATTTACACGTGGACAGGTAAGTGAAAATATTTTTTTAACATATTTTTGACAAAATGTTAACATAAAAAGTTTTGGAGGGGTAGGGGGTCCTGATACAATCGCTTATTATCCCAGTATGTCTTGAGGCTGATTTGATTGAATTAAAACGTGTGTATTCATCCTTGGTACGTACAATATGGACCATAGCACCTCTACATGTACGTCAAACTTGGGAGGTGGGTGGGTGTTTCTAAGACAGCATCATCATATTCATCTACTACTTTACCCATGCTTTTGGCTGGGGCCTCAATTGGCCGAAAAGGTGCTGGGCTTTACAGATCACTCAAATATCTCCAAGTGAGTTCGATTCTCTACTCAGCCAACATGGGCATTTAAGAAAGCTTGCAAGTAGCTTTCCGTGGGTTAGTAGTTCTTTCAGGGGTTCCAGGGTTCGTCCTCCACCAAGCATATACTGGCCACCATGTGTAGCGTATCAAGTGATGAAAAATGGCGTAAAACCGCACAAAAACAAAACCAAACCATGCCTTTGGCCGCAACTCCTGGATAAATTAGACGTAATCACACGTAGGTTCGTTCCTCGCTAGATTAGTTTACATGACTTGAACACACAGGCTAGATTAATGTTTGCAGATGTATCTTCCATGGCTTGTTGTGACCTGAGCTATAACAGGGTTGATGATGTGTAGTTGCCATCCAGCCTTTCAAGTTCACCGCAAAGAATTTAAGCTACATACATCTTCCCTGGCAGTGCATTGCTTAGTGGCGATTTATTTCTTCTTGTTTTTTTTTTTCTCTCACCCATACACTGACACAGTGCTTGAGGTCGGTCATTCAAACTTATTTTCATTTTCTTGATATTTAAATCGTTTTGAGTGAGGAAGACTTGTATTTTCTGTAAATAAATGCTATGGTGCCTAAATTAAATAAAAAGAGGATCAATTTGCAAATTCGAAACACTCCAGGAACTAACAATTAGAAGTGTCAATGTAAAGCTTATTTGGTTTACTTATACACCAGGCAGACCCCCTGAATCCCTTGAAATTAACTTAACTCTTTCATTAACTACAATGATTTAAAGCTACTGCTGGGTAATTTACCAATTGCGAAGTTCAGTCGTTTGTCTTTTAGTTAAAGCTTTCGTTGGTACTTACAAGGATGGTTTTCGTGGGGGCGGTGGTTAAAAGAAAGCTCCAAATATTAGTGTGATGTACAGCAAGGTTCTTTATTACTGAGCAGTACGTCAGTGCATCCTATCAAAGTCACTGAGAGACAAAACAGGATTATATGGAGGCTGTGACATGGTTTGGATACTGTGTTCCTTCAGAAAGCTTGTCACGATGGTGGATTTATAGGGTGCGTTGTCATGCAGGAGATGAATACTTCGTGCACCGGTGCTCGGACGGGCTATTCAGTTGCTTTTAACTACTTTCGGCAACACTTTGAGGAAGAAAAATGCCCAGCGACAAAATGCAGAATGAGGCACAGGTACCTGGACCACCATGCCTTTTGCATCGTAACAAATACGTATAAAATCCATTGATAATCCGACTACGTCGAGTGATAAGTAACCTCTACTCGTTTCCTCCCATCCAGACAATCCTATTTGCTCTTGAGTCGTGTTCCAAATTAAATCCACGTGTGACAGTCTCATTCACAAACGTTTCTGGTCATTCTTTTCATGTTTGGCGAGCAGCTGTTTGGCTATTTAAGACCGACTATATTGTTTTCAGTAGCCTTGAATAAATGCTGAATCCATCTTGTACAAACCTTTCTGAGCTTAAACGATTCATTAGTATATTAAAAACAGCTGAGGAATTAATGTTAGTAATAGAAATATTTTCCACTGTATATCTAATATCCTCGTAAATTGCTCCTTCACAACATCTACTTCCCGCGCAGCAATCGGAGACAAAGGTCTTTTAGAACGTAGGTCATCTTTCTTAGATTGAGGACCGTCTTTAAAATCATCTCAATATTGTACAAGAGGTTAGTTTGTCCTTTCGTCGAGTACCAAAGAAGAAGCAGGCGAAATAGTGCATGAAGCAAAAATTAAAAGAAAATTAAACATTTCCCATTTATGTTGGTGTATAGTGTCAGAGTCGTTGCCGGGTTAAGATTATAAGGAACCAAAGACTAATAGGAGGACAGTCACTCCGCTGTTAATTTAATATGGAAATGGAGGACCAAAACATATGAGAGCCCATGTGTAAGGGTGCAAATTTCTGTTGATCTATGAAGAACACATTAAGTTAGACAGGTGAACGATTAGTTAGATTTATGGGGACTGACGTGTGTTTAAATCGCTGTAACACACTGATTGGTAATGTCACTGTCATGTGAGCAGTGGTTCTTAATGAAGCATTCGTTTATTTAACTGAGAAGGATAGGGGTTAACTTCCGATCTGTATCGGAATTGTCAGATTTGAAATTTCCCAGCGATCAGTATTTGTGTAATCTAAGATTGTCAGACGGACTGCATTTTTAGAGCCTATTCGGGGGAGAATATTTAATTCGGATTGGTTACGCTGAATAAGGGGGGCGTGATTCCACATGAAAACTCTCGGTTTAAATGTGCCTGTCGCAACACTTTTAATCAGTCGACACCATTTTCTGCAAGAGAAAACAAGGTAGAGGGCTCCGGGTCGAATTTAGAAGAAATTCACTCGTAATTAGGATCCAAGGGATTGGATGTCTGGAAAAATCTACGAACTCAATTCTAGCGGTAAAAGCTTGAAGACAAAAGGTGAGATAGTTCTGCATGATGTATCTACGTGACGTATCACGTACTTACAAAACCAAAGTGACCACACAAAGTTGGAGGCCGAAAGAGGCGGGACACCTGAGAATTTGGAAAAAGGGAAAAGTGGAAAGGACCCAGACTTACAGGCACAAGGAAGTCAAAAGAACAGTCGCAGTGAATTTGGACTGAACCAGAACCATCAGGTTATGAATCTGTACAAAGCAGTGATTTCGCTCTTTCACTCGATGATGAATTAATTCTATCGCTTAACAGATCGGCTATTTGTATAAGCATATTTGTATTTGAAATTCGTTGAATAACTTAAATCAAAAGTGTATCTTTCTAATGTAATGCATTATCACAATTGTTTATGAATTTTATTGTTTATGAATTGTTGATTAAATTTTATGATTTGTACATGTACGGGGGCGTGTCATTCTGTTTTATATATCTGCTCAGATCTTTATCTATTCCATATATAAGTTTCACACTTTATATTGATATTTACTCGTTCCGGGCAAATTACACCGTCGGCGTCACCATCTAGATAACGATAACCAAAACCATACAACCCACCCCAACAAAGCTGGGGGAGTTCGCAACACCATGGCTATGACCTTACTAAGTCAAGGGTTAATCCGGCCCTGGCCAGAGCTCATCCCCTATCGAAAAGTTGGAATATGCCCTCACCGCATGGTGGCGGCATAGAGTAGAAGCTACCGGGTCTAGCAAACATAAACATCATTACATAGAGTCGTACAAGCATGTAGTCGATAGGCAAATAATTTGTCTTCTCTGTAATTGCAGCTATAATATTTTTTATGTCGTTAAATCGTTGACAGATTAAATAGACTATTTCGTTGACGCAATTTGACTTGGCACTTTCCATTTATATTGCTAGTCATTTGACTTCCAGAATTGTGTAGCTATAACAGATCTACCCATACAAACATACATACATACATACATACAGTCCTTAAGTTTCAATCTTGTTTTACAATAAATTTGAAAATATTAAATGAAAGGCACGTAATGTTTGTAAAAGGACACGTAATTCTCAACGTACTTACTCCTGGAACCAGAAACTGCTCACAGTCGCTTCAACCTGGAGAAAGCCAGATTCATCACGTCAACAAGGGGTCACGTGATGACCCCCCCCCCAATGTTGACATGAGTTGCCTAGTTAGTTACGAATGAAGATGATGTCAGTCGTAATACGCAATATAGCCGCAATGAATGTCATTTGGACTCATTTATATTCTTTTAAAAAAAAAAAAAAATATATCTGCTAGCGTGTTCCACTTTGCGTAACAAAATATCAAATCTTTAGTCTTAAAAATACCGGTGACCTGGGCAAAACAGGAATTGGTTGCTCTCAGTAGAAAACGAATGATAACAAGCTCCTCTACTCTCTAGTCATTGCGAGTAGAGGAGGGTGCTGTTATTCGTACCATCCTATTCACTGACAGAAACAAGAATCTGAAGACAAATTACAAAACATCTGACATTTTATGTCTGTTTACTTCACAGAGGTCTGACTCATAAAGATGTGTAATAGTTTGTTGAAAGAAAAACTTTATAAACACCACAAAAATTACTAAAGTACGGAGCAACTTCAGGTTATCGAGAGTTAGATGTGAAACTCCTGCACATGTTGATGATTTTTTTTCCACTGTGGCATGAAACTGACGCAGGAAACCTATCATAGCTTCCTTTGAGACCTCTTGTAGTCCAATACATACATACATACATACATACATACATACATACATACATAATGCATTCAGATGTATTCTCAAGTGTGAATCTGCTTCTACCCGGTCCAAGGATAAACTTTTAGCTCAGTTTTACTCTCCCACACCCATCCAGTCAAGACGAATATAACGAGTGGTGTTTGTGAGCCCTGAATGTATCTTTATTAGTACCACACCTTTAAATGCATCTTTATTAGTACCACACCTTTAAATACATCTTTATTAGTACCACACCTTTAAATGCAACTTTATTAGTACCACAATTTTAAATGCACCTTTATTAGTACCACACCTTTAAATGCATCTTTATTAGTACCACACCTTTAAATGCAACTTTATTAGTACCACAATTTTAAATGCACCTTTATTAGTACCACACCTTTAAATACATCTTTATTAGTACCACACCTTTAAATGCATCTTTATTAGTACCACACCTTTAAATGCATCTTTATTAGTACCACACCTTTAAAACCAAAAAAAAAAAAAAAAAAAAAGACATCGTCATGACTAATATTAAACCTTTTACTGGCTCTGGTAAAGTTTTTGCATTTAGCTCATAAACATATGAGTTTTGATTGGTTACATACATAGTATCCTACCGATATCCCAAAGCTTGCATATGGCGCGAAAATGCATCTTAATAAATAGTATGTACTATGCACTTATTGCAAATCTGAGGTCTGATTCGGTGGATGTTGACATTTTGTATTACAGTTAATTTATTGGGTGATGTTTACGATTAAATTATGAAACTTGATAGTTGGATGCATCTGCTAGTACTACACCCTTGAAACAAGAATGTAATCTAGGAAACCCTTTCTATCAGAATGAATTACGATGCACGATTCTTGCTGTACTCATCTGAAGTCAAATGGCCAAAACACAGTGTAATACCTTCACGGGAACCCTTTCTCCATTAAGTATTGAATGCCTTCATGGAAATCCTATCTACCTCCATTGAGTATTTAATGCCTTCATGGGAACCCTACCTCCATTTAATATTTAATGCCTTCATGGGAACCCTACCTCCATTAAGTATTTAATGCCTTCATGGGAACCCTACCCACCTCGATTAAGTATTTAATGCCTTCATGGAATCCTACCATCATTAAGTATTTGATGCCTTCATGGGAACCCTACCCACCTCGATTAAGTATTTAATGCCTTCATGGGAACCCTATCTATCTCCATTACGTATTTGATGCCTTCATGGGAACCCTACCTATCTCCATTAGGTATTTAATGCCCTCATGGGAACCCTACCTCCATTACGTATTTAATGCCTTCATGGGAACCCTACCTCCATTAAGTATTTAATGCCTTCATGTTCTTTGCCTTCATGGGAACCATTTGCAAAGGGGTGGTATACCTACATTTACCTTATAGGATTGAAGTGGGATGATGGGGACAATGGGGCAAGTTATGTTTCTAACGGTAGTGCTAGTGTTGATTAACTTTAAACTAATGTCTTATGTTTACATTTTTGTTTAGTGGGTTGCATAGCCAAGGAATCAAGCATGGCAAAAGAGGGCAAAGAAGAGAATAAACTGGAGGCA
Source organism: Megalonaias nervosa (assembly GCA_016617855.1). Classification (NCBI taxonomy): domain Eukaryota; kingdom Metazoa; phylum Mollusca; class Bivalvia; order Unionida; family Unionidae; genus Megalonaias; species Megalonaias nervosa. The sequence goes on along the minus strand of JAECUM010025889.1, from coordinate 12,127 downwards.
TGGATACTGAAATGGTTTTATGCTACAGCCGTGATATGTACATATGATGCCACATTTTGTGTCTTCCGTCCCTACACTCTTCCTGATGGACCTTTGCATGCACCCTGGTACCCATGTAATAATCTTTTCACATTTGAATGTGAAGATCATATTTAACTTTCTTTTGGAAGCTTCTCTCTGTTCATCTACATGTCTTCTTTTCTTTACTTTTTCGCGCATAACTTGAATCTAAAAGTTGAGAAACAGTACACGTGGCATTGATTGGTCTTATGTAATTCAAATTCATAAAATATAAACCACTTTCAAAGCAATTGCAAAGGATCATTTTTACTATAGGGGACAGTTACATCACAATAGATACAATAATAGCGCAATTATTAGTTTTGACAAAATGCGATTGTTCATCATTATCAATAAAACTTTTCTTAAATAAAAATATATGAAGAATTCATATCAGAAGGTTGGTATCTGTAAAGGATATACATAGGATCTTTAATAATGTTTTCGAGTGGAGGGGCATCTGATATTGTAAGAGGGTGTGGTATTTATCGCTTTAAATTAACATATACATTGATCTTTTACTATGAATTATAGAGAAAATAATAATCTTTCCCAATGCACTGGATCTTCCGGAGATCACTGTTGTCAAGGAAATATTATGATGAATTTGATCAAGCACAGTGCATCAAGTCAGTGAAAATGGCTAAGGACTTTAGAGATCTAAAGATCCATTTGGAAGGGCAATGACACAAATGAAGAACAATTACATAAAGTAAACAAAACATAATGCCTTGTTGTGCTGAACCAAAATAACTTGTATATCCAGGAAAAAAATCAGTTAAATTTCAACAAATTTCATTCTGGCAAATCAGGCATTCCAGTTAGGCAAGAAGGCTATTCCATTGTAACTTGACTGCAACTAACACAGTTTGTAACGGCTTGAAGCATTTCAGGTTATGCATACACCACCAATATTATGTGGCCAATATATGGCAACCCAAAATGTTGTCCCAGTTAATATCTTTTGTGAAACGAAGATGACGCATGGTTGGTATAATTTGGTATGTACCCTTTGTTTCAGACAGTTATAAAATGGCTCACCCGATTTGCCACAATAAAAATAGCAGCAGTTCTAAGCATACAGTTTTCTCCATTTCTTTAGGATTACATATAGGTTCTGTGGTTTTGGTTTCGCCATAAGAAAACAATATGTAAATACATATTCAGTTATGTTTTCTGCGCAATTGTTCAAATATTTTTGGTTGGGTCGTTCACGTTGAAATAGACTCCATAGACATCAAAAGTGCTCTGTCATATTATAGAAATATATTTAAATTGGAAGATATCGCAGTAGACTTCATTGTATTAGTTGACAATGAGAAATTGTTTCTATCAGTGCATATATTATCTAGAACATAAAAAATAGCTTTTAGGAGTAATGCATTTGCTGATATTAGGAAATGTTTTAGTAATGAATCATAATAGTAGTAGTCTCACTCAACTGTTATTATTATTATTATTATTATTATTATTATAGACCGAATGTATATGGAAGTGGACCAACGTTACAAGGATACGAATGATTCCTTCTCATTTACCCAGAGCCTGTAAGTTCTTTTTTAAGGCCAGCAAAAGATGAAAGAATCCATTTTCTTCATTTATAATACTGTTCATTATGATATAGTGCTTGCTGGTTATGGTTGATTACATATTGACACAGTTATTTATTCATATGGTTCATTTCATTCAGAATCATGGCTTGTCATTTAGTCTAGAAATAGAACCATTGCTGGCATCTGTAAATGAGTAGAACTGTATAAACCACTGATTTTCATTGCAGTTTCTTAATTCTTGTATAGAACTCGCAGCACAATATTTTTAAAAAGGCTGATTAAGGCTGTACAAAATAAAAGCGGCGGTTCCCCTTACCTCTAGCTTCAGTCTGCCCAGTCAACATTGATAAGTTGGGCTTATCTTTCGTCAGAAAGAAAGCTAAATTTTGTCTTGAGCAAAATTTCAAACCCAAATTTTGGTGTGTTGCTTTTTTAACAATTAGTCCTAAAGTATATAAAGTTACGAGGATTTTTTTCTTGAATAGCAGTTTCATTGAATATGGAAGTTTTATATGCAGGAGAAATACATGTTATCTGTGTTTTCTGTGCACATCTAAGGATCTGGGCTGTCATTCTTAACACATATATTGTTTATCGTAAGTCTCAAGTTTCCTTGTATTCTCAATAATGAGGGTACTAAGTGAGAATGGAACGTGGCCCTTCCTGGTCTGCTTATAATGATATGTGAGATTGTCTTTTTGTTAGAAAAGTGTTGTTTCATAATTCTTGCTTTTTCTTTGTCTTTGAATAGTGTGGAGGTAATACAAATATACTCATCATGATCATCATCAATCCCTTAACCCAAGAGGTCGTTGGGGCACCACAGTTGACTTTACAACCATTTCCCTCCATCTTTCCCTGTTCTCTACTGCCCTTTGGGAATCTCCAAAAATCCCATGGCTGTCCACTCCTTAATGTTTTCTTCCCACCTCTTTTTCTGTCTGCCTCTTATTCTGCACCCTCGCACTGTGCCTTGCAAGATTGTTCCTGCCAGTCCAGATGATCTTGAGACATGACCGTACCACTTCAGTTTGCACTTTTTTTTACGGTGGTCAAGAGGTCTTCATATGATCCGATGGCTCGTTGGATCCTTTTGTGGACTTCTTCGTTGATTACATGGTCAATGTATGAGATGCCCAAGATCTTGCATCTCATTTCGAAGGTTTGAATCCTTCTTTGTAGATCTGATGTGATATGACAATCGAGCGCATCAGCCTTATTTTGGAACCAGAAAAGCATTTATCTCGAGCATTTTCAAAGATTTTCTAGAGTATATATATATATATATATATATGTATATAAGAGTATATAAGTAGCAGAAGTATACAGTATATATATATGAGTATATATATATATATATATATATGTATATATATATAGTGAATTACTAAAAATTTGTGTGGTACTCATTTTTGTCTTCTTGGGTAATCTAGACCACGAATTTAATGTCAGAAGAAAATAAAAGCCAAGTTGTCATTACGACCCATCAGTCTGCCAAATGCAATGGTAATATAAGACCGGTTTTGATGTTTTAACAACGTTGATGTATATAGTGCTAAAACAATATGGATTAGCATATGCATGATGAGGAACATTGAAACTGATCGATAACTGTTTATTTCCTGTAATAACAATCTGATCGTACTGTAATAAATGCCGATTTATGTAGAGTCTGTGTCCTTTATTTATCAAAAGCAGCTATTATGTCCAAACATAATAATGAATATTCACTAAACAAGGCAATCCACGAGTCTTGAGTTTCAGCAGCATCATTTGCTGTTTCTGGATAAAGACTTGTCTTATCGGATGATTCCTCGTGATCTGGAAGGCCTACAGGGGAAGGAGATTTTATTCCAAGTTTTCCGCTCTTTAACTACTGTGTCGGTGACCTTCTGACACTACATGTTGTTGAGAGAGTGAAAATCAATTTTGACAGAGCTGTTTTACATGGCAAAGGTTTGGCTTTGAGGAAAAAGGTTTCGTGTCATTGACTTTGATGTGGTGCCTAAACCCTGATTGTTGAGAGCTTTATATTTTCCTAACTTCGTTGTAGCGCCTAATTCCTAATTGTTGAGAACGATATGCTTTGATGCGGCCTTTAAAAATGTTAAAACTGAATTACTGTTAGCTCCAAGAAAAGATGCCTTTTCTTTGATTAAACTCTCCACATTTACACCGAACCGGTGGCCTAGTGGTTAGAGCGTCCGCCTCGGATGCGGGAGGTCGCGGGTTCGAACCCCGGCCGAGTCATACCAAGACTTATTAAAATGTTACTAACAGCTGCCTCACTAGGCGGTCAGCATTAAGAGGTTAGTTTTAGGGCTGGTCGGCCTGGTGCCAGGATAATGTGACTGGGTGGGACATCATGCTACATGTCTGCGGCCTTATTGCCCAGTGCTTGATATCACTATAAACTGTCACACTGTAGACATGGTAGCAACATGACTGAAAAATTGTTAAAGCTACGTTAGAAAATCGAAATCACACACACACACACATCCACATTGACAGTGGGTGGTAGTAGTTAGTAACTTAATTAATCAACTTAGATACTGCAGTAGGAACTGAAGCTGTTTGTTCGCAAATAAATGAAATGTATTTAGGTATAATTTTTTTTATAGAGACTTAAGATGCACCTTTGTTCAATATTACCCACAAACTTAAGATGTAATGTTTTCAAAATCAAAACAATTAAATTTGATACTTATGAAGATAAAGTCATTCACATTAAAGCATATACAAATGTTCCATGGATTGCTAAATTTCTCAACGCTTGTATATGTTTATATTTGTAGAGCTATACACAACTCCAGAGAACATAGCTGGTCATCTCATACTTTTTCAGTTGAGTGTGATTGTAATATGAACTTAAAGTTTTCAGGTATTTAGTTTATTTAAATTGGGATGAGGAAAGCATTGCTTTGATGAAAGATTACAAGGGGTATTGTGTTGGGTAAAAATGATAATTATCCTGATTAGTCGTTGCTGCATTAAAATACGCATTTCATCTTGTAACGGGTGTATATTATGGGATCCATTTTAAACGGCACATTACTTATATTAGTTACACCTTATGTGGTATTAACAATAACCGCTTCGAAATGGCAATTATATGTCAAGATTAATTAAGTTTTTCTTTCTAAATAAAATTGTCATTACTAAATAAACATGTATAATTTTATAGTATTTCTTACGATTGTATGATCAAGTTTATATTTAAAGTACAAATCACAGTATAATAGGAACTGCTAAAAACAAGATGGACCACTGTCCAATCGTTTGGAGGAGGGTAAAGAGACGTTTGGTAGTCTGAACAATGGAACTTTTCTTTCATCATTAATTTCTCCACCACTGACCTGTATGAATGGGGTTGTCCTCATAAATGTTAGGAGTTGTATGTTTGACAATATATGTTTTAAGAATGATTGTCCAGCTTCTTATATGAACGTAGAAAACGAAAACAAAATACCGTGTTTATTGCACTTTTCCTTGGCAGGAATGATTTTCAAACTATTTATAGATTTGTGAGTGAAATTTTAGGCCTGAATGTGAGTTGAGTAGAAAGATACACTAGTAGTTACTTTTCATTATAATGGAGGAGAAAACTTTATGTGGTTCCGTCAGTCACCTCTCATGTACAGCCTTAATCAGTGAATAATTATCATGGCAAAAGTATGACTATATTGATCATAAATTATTGGCGGTTAATGGCTCCTTAAATGTTCAATTACTCTACTGCATTAGTAAACAATTTGCTATCTTTGCAATGTGTGATCGTATATTATTCTATATTGGCCAATGCAGTGTTTTGTTATTTTTAAGTATTTATATTTACTGTACTACTTATTTATTTGCAATCTTTATTTTCAGCTTAAATTATGTGGAGGTGATTTTGAACATCGTTACAATTGTACTGGTAAGCATAACCTTATTTATATTCACTGTGCATTTGTTTGCATGTGACATTCTTCTCACACTTGATACAAATAAACGTTTAGAAAGAGTCCACCCAACATGTAATATTTCCTATCAGAAATACAAGTGTGGAGTGCAAAATAAATGACATTTTCAGTAAAGGCATATGTTGCTTCATGCTAACAAACAATGTGTGAACATGTGGGTTTTTTAATAGTTATTTCATTTAAGAAATGGATCTACTCGAGAGGATACGTAATCTCAACGCACATCCAATTAATCGAGTTGGTCCAATATTCTTATCTTTCTGTAGAATGACAATTAACCAATGATCATATCTGGGATTGATTTTGGCAAGAATCCAGATTTGTGCCATTTATCAACTCCTAAATCAGAATCTATTTGAAAATTACTCCTGCTGTTGCTACACTATAGTCTTAACCAGCTAATCGATTATTAGTTCACCTGGCCTTCTGTCCAGGTGAGCTTATGAAATTGTCCCATCTCCATCATGCATCATCTGTTGTTCATCTATCGGCAATTCCTATTTTGAACTTTTGATCAAATTAGGCAGGGAGTATCTTGGCACTGGAAGCTTTCAAATTGGAACAAATTATGCTGATTATCTAGTAAATATGGTCCAATTACTAAAACTATGGAAAACTATTTAAATGACTTCTCCCCACCCCCCAACATGGACCGAATCTGATGACATTTTAGCACCTGTTGGACATAAACTAGAAAGCATGTTTCATTAGTAACTATCATTACATGGTACTCGCAGATTGTGGTTGGTTCATATTTACATCAATCAATATGAGCCACCGGTTTGATTAATTATATACAGAGTGCAGATCTATCATATAGCATCATGGTATTTGTAATACAGACAAGGTCTTTTTTCAAAGGAATACAATAGGGTCATAGCGAAAACATTAGCAAACAATAAGCTCTAATTTTTCCACCTAACCAAATTGTTTTAGCATAAAACCTGAAATAGGTATACTATTCGTTTAAGAACTAATAGACAATGTAGCAACTAAGTCCTCCAAACCTTTATCTCCACTCCACAATTCCAATACATACGTGAATTTTCTTTCACCATCTTACATATGTCAGATACCCAGGTTTACAATATCAGGATCACTTGAGCCTCTTGTTAATCGATCATTAGTTGGTGAACTAATGATCATTATGTTTAACCGATTCCCAACACTATTTAATAGCATTTTCAAAATCGGTTTAGTGTCCACATGGCCTTAGAGTTTGACTTAAGGACACACAACTCCATTTAAATCTACAAACGATGATGATGATGATGATGATGATGATGATGCAATAAAGAAAGGAGAATTATATGTGAGTAGTTCCGTAAAAACAGTGACATTATTATGCCACTGCTCTCCTGTTTAGAGCCACAGTGACGTATTTGTTTTCATTCAAATATGCACAATAGGTATGTCGTGTTGTTATGAACAACAATATTTTATGTTGCACATCAGCATGCATATAAACAGTAGTGTGGTAGTATGGACTAACTGAATCTCAATACAACATAAAATGCAAGATTGGATGGATGCAAATTCATATGCTCTGCTTGCAAATGCCTTGAAAGCCTGACGACCTCTTTCGATGATGGATGGTAGTCTTCTGGACGAATTATGACTAAAATTGAATGTTTTACATCCATTGCACAACAAATTCTAGCGGCTTATATTCTATGATTAGTATCGTATCACGTCGCAGCTGAGGCAAAGGAAGCAGACAGCTGAAGTAGGCCATGAATCACCATACCTCTTGTATATGCCAGCCAAGATTCAACCCATAAGAAAAGAGGTACAAAACAGCCGTTACCGCTTCCATCTTCAGCTCTCACCCCCATTCCTCATTTTTGTTTTAAGGTGGACAAAACGTATCACCCTTGTGGCCCCCTTCCTTTCCCGATCCCATAAGCTGGATAAAATTTAAACCAATCAGTGAAGTTAGTCGAAATTTCATTTTTAAGATAAATATGTGACACTACAGATTAAAAGCAACTTGTCAACCTTAGATCTGAACTTTGCACCGGACATTTCTTGGTGTTATGATGTGGATTTAGATGTTTGACACTTAGTGACTGTTTCATGAAGTATCTATTAAACTAGGTATTACATTTAGTTCTTGATGTGTGAAGACCCTATTACACGAGTTATAAACCTTATTGTTTATTTTATAAAGGACCTATTAAATGAGGTATAACATTTAGTGTTTGTTTTATGAAGACCCTATTAAACGAAGTATATCACTTAGTGTTTGTGTTAAGAAGTCCTTATTAAATGTGTCAAACGCCATTGGGCTAGTTGTGACTGTGAAATGTAAGACTGAGTTTTACTTAATAAGAACAAGTGCTGTTGTCGCTATTTTAAAAGTCTGTATTTTCAAGAAGACTTTGAATAATGACAGTATATTTGTCTCAGATGGTCCGAGTCAGATCTACCGGTATCAGACTGGAACATTTGGCCACAAGCTATTGATGTTTATACTTTACATGGAAAAAATGGTGTATTCTTATTGTATTTACAGGTGCTGCACACGCTGTGCACATTTTATTCTAATATTTAATTCTGTGCACATTTCACACAAGTATAGTAAAAGACTTATATCAACTGACATGATTATAAATATAAGGGGACAGTGTGTTCAGTGTCTTTAAACATCTGTGTTCAGTGTCTTTAAAAATTTCTTCATCAAATGCAAGATTGATTCCCATGATATATTGCACCATTGCGTCCCTATAGGGAGTTTTTGGGGGGCTGCAGTGGTAAAAAGTTTCTGACTCTGAAATGACAAGTATTTAAAAAAGATTTAAAGGGTATACTACTCAACAAATAATGACTCATTGTGTTCTATAAAATAAATATACACATTACATAAAGACTTGGTGGATTTTGATCGTGGATCCAAAATGAAATTGATCATTAAGATAAATGGCATTAAACCCAAAACAACAACAACGACATCTCACGTTTTCTGAAATGTTCATTTAATTAGGGCTTATGAAATGCTTTTGTTTAGCTGACTGGCTCATTATAGTTTTGTTTCAACGTCTTCATTTCGATATTAGGGACTATGTAAAACATATCTGTGATTTTTGATTTGATATCCGTTGCAGTCAGTTTCTGTTTGTAGAGGATTTTTCCACGTAAACTGATGACATCCACCTTGCCAGTGCTAATTCAACAACCTGTTCCAGTAAAGCCATTATTCTTTTACAGGTACATTAGGTTCTTCCACGCCATACAACCGTCATATACATTGTCAGGAACTTTCACTTTGCATCTTTAAATGCATGTTTTAATCTTTAGTGTTGGTACATTCAACAAAAAGATGTCTTGCATTCTAGGTCATTTGATTCCAACTGATTATTCACCCCACCAAATCAGAAAAAATATTTAGAAAAGTAATATTCTTTGTGATTGGTTTATGCAGTCTACCATGTTCAAAGGGTTCATAATTTCCAGAGCAGCTCATTCTGCCATCTTAGTTGACATAAATAATAACTAGTTGTTGACTACTCTACATTTGATTGGGAAACAAAATATTTTTCGGGGCAATATTTATGTATTTTGTCCTTTTTTGGAGACCAGCAATCTTGTGCACGTAACCTATCATTCTTGTTCTAGTGTCTGCTATCCATGTCCCAGATCTCTAAACTAATTTCATATCTTGGGCTTGAATGGCTAAAGTGAAGAAACAAATGATCAACGGGTCGCTTGGATGGGATTGGTGGTGTCAAAGGTGCATGGGCATCTTGTTCTCCTTCTCTTCAAAATACTTATATCAACACTATCTTTCATTAATATTCTATTTTCCGTGTGACCCCAGTCGATTGATAGGTAGTATATAACTGCCAGAAGATGAACAAAATGTATATTTAGAATCTCAAAATTATTTTACTGTTCCTTATTTCCAGCACTACTGGAACAATCGGTATACGAAGATATTGGCCTACACTGTCTGTGTCATGACTTTTTGGAAGACTATCCTCTACATGTTGATGTACTTAGAACTTGCGGGCGGAAAAGATTTCAGAGATGGAAATACTCCACTCCAGGAAATCTTTGTTGTACTTATTCCAAATGGAACCTGGATTGTCGTACCTGCTATATGTATTTATTACTTATGGAAGGACTTGTCTGGCAAAACTAGAAATGTAGAGAATAAAGACGATGGAAATGACACACCTTTGGAAGGTGGGCATGGCTATGGCTTAAGAAAACGAAAATAACAATCAGTAGAAAGATGATGTTATTACTAATAAACGCAGCTGAACAATACTATATGTCATGTAAAGTTAGAACGATGATGTTATTACTAATAATAATAAATAAATTATGAGTTATCAAGTCATCTATTTATTTACGTATCTATTTAGATAGGTAGCTGGTAAGTAGATATACGTATGTCACCATGAATGTACATTGGTGCATGCGTATATGCATGTTCATTGGAGAAAATTGCTTTTTCAACTGGTTAAGAGTGCTTGTAATGTGGTCCACCTTAAATTTGTGAGTTACCAATTTTTGTTCATTTCAAGGCAAGAAAGACAACACACACACACACACACACACACGCACACGCACATAGATAGATGTAATAACCGTCTAATGCTGCAGTAATAAATATAAATTAATTCGGTTTAGTCTTACATTACAAAGCATATATTATATCCATTTATGTTAATGATTGTTTTGTTGTGTGTTTCAATGGCACTTTTGACACTGTTGGCTGCATAATTCTCGAGGAAATAGGAGCTAACAATACCTTTCCCAACTGCATACTTAGGCAGCCGACCCAGGGATAATAAACTAGCTATTGAACTGTATCTTCTACCAGTTACAAAGTACTTACATTTCGGCAAGCCCTTAAACGAGCTTGGAAATGGCTCAAATATAGATGAACAGATAACTCAATACAGAACGAATTTTATGGAATTCTGGTCAAATTAGCACACCCTACCCCACCCCATTCCTAAAAGCCTTCGTTAATACTGTTTGATACGCAACAGCATATTGCTCAGATTCAGAGCTTGTGATGAAAACAGACAATTGATGCGGGTAATATTGCATTCAAATGGGTAGGAATATTTAAAATTCATTTAAAAGCAACAAAATTTAGGAACTGTAACAGCGGTTGTCGTCAACCTTTGAATCCAAAGCAATTCCTAACTGAGGAATGTCCATTTTGTGCTGAGAAAAATATATGCTAGTAAAGTTGTTTGCATCCATGAACACACCTGAATCACCCTGGAATTTATCACAACATACTGCTCATAGTTTATGGGTCAACTTTGTGCAAGTCACACGGTTTTCTACTCATGTCTAACATCAATTGCATCATCCCCTTCCCTTCAGATTTATGTTTTTGAATAATCAGGAAATATTTAATAAATACAAAACCAAATAAATGTCTTGTTCTGAGTTGGGTCCAAAGTACTTCTCTGATGCAGCATAGGAGTACCTTTTTAGCCGGATGTTTGTATTCGTCCACCATATCAAAATTAATCGTAGAGCGTTGTTGAAAGTTAAAAGCAAGAATCATAAACTGATCACACTCTAAGGAAACAACCCAGAGGCGGTGGGGAAAAACCCCACATACCCTGGCAGTCTGGTGTTAATAAAAAAGGAGAAAGAGAAAAGGATTACAAATGAGAATCAGATACTCCAGGGATGCCTTTAAACCTGACTGGATATACTCTCTACACAGAACAAACCCTCAATATTCAACTGCAGTGTCAATTTAGTGCTACCGTGCGGACCAGAGACAAGGAGAGTAGACCCAACCACATCAAACGAACTGCATCCATTTGTCAACAAAATGCGGAAGAGATGGTGGGAACTACATGGGAAGAGGTCAAAAAAGGTAGCACAAAATAGAGTTTGATGGTGAAACACACATGATGCCATTTGCTCTGCGAGGAGGTCTCATGCTTGATGATGACAATGATAAAAATTATTCTTTCCGTTGACTAGGTACAAAACATGCATGCAAGTTTATTCATGTATCTATTGTTCCTTATGGAACCAGCAAAATAATTAAATATTGTTATTGATCTTGGACTTTTTAAAAATTGTCTTCACCTATTATTCTTGTTTAAAAGTTTTAAATACAATGAATGGTTTTAAAATAATAAAATTGACAACTACTGTATGCATTTTAAAAAACTGTTAATTGCAATTTCAAACTTTAAAACTAGAGGAATGGTTAGGAATTTACGCAGGAAAAATACCCCACTCCTCTTCCACATCCAACTCTACCCCATAATGGAGATGAATTTATAATCAACGGTGCACAAGACGTCTGAAAACAGCACGAATAAAATGATTTGTTGCATCCGTTGATGATGATCATGTATCGAGTTTCATATGAATCCAAGACAATTACTAGTTATACTAATGATATTGGGTCAAACATTGCATTAGGGTACGGACAAGTAATTCAGTTCCCAGCTACCATGATGTTAATATCTGACCAAATTACTTTAAGATCAGCAAATCATGATTGCATCGAATGAATGATCCATCAGACAGGAAACTTCAAAACGATTAAAATGGTACACT